>VYZM01002469.1:799729-855812 GCA_013398915.1 Dromas ardeola | reverse complement strand
CTCTTTGGGACCGTCCATCCAGCCAGTGCTTGATCTAGCGGATCGTATGCTCATCCAGGCCATGAGCAGCCAGTTTTTCCATGAGAATTCTATGGGGAACAGTGTCAAATGCTCTTCGAAGGTCCAGGTAGACAATATCCACAACCTTTCCCTTGTCCGGTAATCGGGTCATCTTGTCATAGAAGGAGATCAGGTTCATCAGGCAGGATCTACCTTTCATAAACCCGTGCTGACCCCTGATCCCCGGGTTGTCCGTTATATGGCTTGTAATGGCACTCAAGATGATCTGCTCCATGACCTTCCCTGGCACCGAGGTCAGACTGACAGGTCTATAGTTTCCCAGATCCTCCTTTCTGCCTTTCTTGTAGATGGGTGTTATGTTTGCTACCCTCCAGTCCATTGGGACCTCCCCAGTTAGCCATGACTTCCTCGTTGTCTGGAATTTAAGCGCAGCCGATGCTTAGCTGCTTGTGCAGTGAAATGTTAAGCGCATGGAGTGTTTTTCTGGGTGGTGCTGGGAGGGAGGGAGAGAGAAGTTGGAGGTGTGTGTGTGCTTCCCCCCCCACCATAATGCCAGCGCTGCTGGAGATCTCTAAGCCTGCCATGTACCTTCTATCAGGCTGCATGCCCTCGGTGCAGCTCTGCTTGGGTTATACATACGAGCATTTGGCCTCTCCATTTTCTTCAAAACAGGGACCATTGTTTGTGCCGGGACAACAGTGGCTGTGTTTCCTAATTCAAAAAACGCCTTATAGAAGAGGCCTTTATCATCATTTCTCCTTTGCAAATGTGGAAATAGAAACAGAAAAGGGAGCAGCTTCCTCTCAGGTGGTGTAGATGCGCAGCAGTCAGGAACAGAGCCCTCGTCCTTGCCAAGTCCTATAGTTATTTAATCTGATGTTAGTGTCACCAAGCAAAACTGTCTTGTGAGCTTCTGAAAATAAGATTTTATTACAAAATATTGCAGAACATAAAGAACCCTCCCCTCTGTGCAGCCAGAGCTAGCTTAGTTGCTTAGTGATTGTTGATAATCACTGCCTTAAGCTACTGGCCATGATATTCTTTGACATAGGAATAGCTCAATAGTCAGTGCTGGAGCTGTAGGGTTGGACACGCATGGCAGACAATAATAACACATACAACAGGCTACTTCTCATCCATCAGGTAACTGGAAAAGGAAGTTCCTGCACTGTCTGCTCATGGCCAGGGCCAGGAAGTGTTCTCCTGCATGGTCCCACGCACTGGGAGTGAACTCTGACCAGCTCACTTCTTGAAGTTGTCATTTAGTTTTTGTTGCACAACACTTGTAGCTTTGACTTTTCCTTAAACAGAACAAAACCAAAAGCTTTTGGGTTTTTTGGGGGGTTTTTTGTTCTTATTTTCTCAATTCTTCAATTGTCATTTTTTTTTTTAACTTCTCTTTTTTGAGAGATGATACTGTTCTTAGACCCATAAATATGCATCTCTTGCCCCATCTGTCTTTTTACCACACACACCAGACAAGTATTCTTCCATCCTTACTATGTCATCCTTACTACATCCCTACTCAGTCACACTCTCCACACTTTTCTGGCCCTGTCTTTCCTTGTCTTCCCTCACTTGCCCTGATACCTGGCTCCTACCTTTCTCATGTGGTCTCCACCTGTGCCATATCCCTTGGGATTGTTCCATGCATGCTGACTGTTGTCCTGGCACCGCCTTCTCTGCATCTTGCTTTTCTTGCATTTTGCTTTGCCCTCTTCACCTAAAGAAGAAGGCCTCTTGTACTCCTTTCTTTTGATGCGAAGACTTCTACTTTATTCTCCCCTCTGTCCTCTCCCTGTACCATTGAGGACTAAATGAAACTTCTGTACCTTCTTGCCTAATAGCCAGATCTTGATTCTTAGTATTTTCACAGTACGGTGGAATACCAGCTATACTTCTGTACTTCATAATTTTTTGTACAGCACAAATCCAAGGATGATACCCAAAACTCTTGTTTTGTGAACTTGCTTAGCTTGGATAGGATAGGAAAGTAAGTAATACAGAAACAACGAATGGTAGTATTAGTTACAGATACAGGTTGCAGGGAAAGGAGAGCCTACTTTCTGTATCGAGGACTTTTTTTTGTGTTGTAAGGATTTTGCAAACTGGCCATTCCTGGGACCAGTCTAGGACGGGAGAGCATGCACTCATGCAGGACAAGAGTTTTCTTTGCATTCAGGAGAGAGTGAGGAGTTGTTCTGATCTCTCTGCCTCTTTTTTGCTTTTTATCCTCTGGCTGACTATCCATTAATTCTTATGTCTGTGCTCCAAACCAGCCATAATGTGCGCTTTGTAGCTTACATCTAACTGTGATTTGTTTTTGGCTGTTTACTCAGAATTGTTTGCTTCTGTGGCTGGTAGTGGGGTAACTAGAATTTAGCATCGAAGGCTGCACTGCGTGACATTGGTGATGTTAAAGTCTCACTATTCCCCTCTCATGGATGGGGAGGAATTCAGATGTGGTGACTTGATTTAGCATGTTCCTATCATACAATAAAGGAAAACTTGCCAACTGAATTATAAGTGATGGCTTGATTGCGTTAGGACTTTTCTGTTGATAAATGATTAGTTATTTCTTGTGTCCCCACCCCCTTCATCCCCAAAACTAATCAGATTTAAGCAGAGTTGGCTTTGCATCTTAAGAGCTGGGCTTCCGCAAAATGTAGCGAAAAGCAATCAATTAATGTTTTTATGGTTCAATTATTAGTTCATAAGGAATCTCAGTTTTTCCACAATAGCGGCGTTTTTCTTGGTTTATGCAACAAATGGCATGTGAAAAATCTCTGCGTTGCTAATGATGATCCATCTGTTCACATGCTACTGGAACAGCAGTGCACTTAATGGTATTTTAGATTTGGTCAACCATTAGGCAAGCGTTTTCTTATAGTTTGGTAGTTTTCTTAAATTGTGTGAGAAAGTAGATGCCGAAACTGGTAGACCTGGAATATAACTGTGCGGACCTCACGGGAGAGAAATAGCTTTGTCCAGTGTACTGTCTGTCATCTTGCCCTGCTTCTGTCTTTTGTGAGAGATGCCAAAACAAAAAAAGGTGTATCTTGGAGCTTAGTGGTGGTCTGAGCGCTGCTAAGTGTGAGCACCTGGAATGAAGAATTTTTCTACTAAAAGGGTATGTTTTCCTCCCCCAAGTGTTTCTGTTGTTCTAATGAAGTAGTCTCCTTATAAACTCTTGAATTGCTCTCATCCTGTGATCATCATGGCTGCAAGAACATCACTTTTTGTTATTACAAGAATATAACTTTTGATGTTTCAGGAGAATGGATTTGTTCATCAGCTGCTCTTAGCAAGTACTTTGTGGATGCATCCTGCAGTCATCTGTCCTGGTTTCTTTTATATTTAGGGAAGGCAAAGGAGCTGTAGTGAATACTGTTAAGATTGACCAAGGGTGATCTGGGCCATCTGCTTTGAGTCTCTGTTGAGTTCTGGCCCAAGACCTTTAAACAATGGCTTTTCTATGTGGATGCGCCTGAGTCCAGCTCATGTTATCTGCGGCCTGTCATCCTAACCTTGGGGTGAGGGGTAAGGAAGGCGAAGCTGGAAGAAGAAAGGGGAAGGAAAGAGAAGGGCAGGCAACTTTCTGTCTTGAAACTTGTAGCCTGACTTAGGGAGGTGGTGAGAGAAGTGGGGGCTTCTGTCTGATTTTCGGAGACCAGTCACGCTGACCTTTCTGAAATTGAGGAAGATGGTGACTAAGATCTGCCTGCTAAACCTGTAGGTGTAGCCAGCCTGCCATCTTTATGTGGTGGTGATGGCTTTTCCTGAAGGCCTCTGGAAGCACAAAGTGTTTGTGGTCTCTAGGTTGAGCACCGGAGGGAGTACAGGACCTGGAACAGCTGAATCATGTCCCACCTCCTGCATGAGGTGTCTCACAAAAAGCTGAAAGAAATGGTGTCCTATGGACCAAATGCTCAGCCTTACGTTTGAGAACAAGGTGGACACAGAAACTAGAGAACAAGTGCAGCGAGACCTCTCCTGCAGCAATTTCTGGTGGCTCCTGCCAGGAGGAGACCTCTTCTCTCACATCTCCCAGCTATAATGTTATTTCACCAAATGTGAAGCTCGTTTTTTTTTGGATTGTGAAATGTCACAAGCCCGTAGCTAGCCTTCTTTTTAGAATACTTTGAATTTGGGCTTATTTTTTTCCTGGGAAGACTAAGAAATAGAATAAATTACTTGTACAGGATTTATTTCTTTACCAGTTTTTGGTCTATTTGAAATGACTAAATGAGCTTCAGTAACACGGTGCTTTTATTTGTTATAAAATAATGAGCAGATTTACTCCAAGGTCTGACTTTGCCTGCCTGAGGTGGTGTCACCCTGAAATGCATGAGTCCCTCCCTGAGCGTGAGAACCATACTTTAATTGTCCCTAAAGCTAGACTGTTGCTACTGGGAGGTGTTATTTGTCATGGGAATAGCCATCTTTTGGGAGCAATCTTTTCTGTCTTCAGCAAGAAGTTTAACTTTTGTCTGTACCTGAAATTTGAACCCTTGGTAGTAACATGGTGAATGTGCTTTTCTTTTGAAGTGTGTGGTGGTTGCAAGAAAGATGCTGGAAGTTAAGTATTTTGTGTGACAGCGCACCCTAAGTAGGGAACAAGCAGCTAAACTGAAGTCATCCATTCTTTATTTCCCAACATTTAGGCACTATTTATTATTTCTGTCCTAAGCCTTTCCATCTTGTCTCTGTGTTTTACGTAGTAATTAATACTTGCGTTCTAGTCAACGGCAATGCACTTGAAATCAGAGGCAAGTGCTGGGACACTGGTGTCACCCCTCTGCCCGCCGTCGCTCTCTGCAATGTGCTCAGCAATTACCAGAGGGATCACGAATGTTTTCTTTAGAAGTTTTGGGAAGCCTTGCTGGCAAGATGTATGTGCTGCAGTGTCTGATATCTTGAATGACACTGCCAGATGGACTGTATGCTCAAGTGGCTCTGACCACCGCCTGGGTCATCGCGTGTCTAAAGGCTTAGTAAAGGCTTAGTCACCTCTTAGATTTAAGTTTTTTGAAATAATTTTTTTCTTTCAGTTTACGAAACAAAGCTCACTGAATTATTCTAAAATTGATGAAATATTGTTTGTTCTTAGTACAATAGAAACAGTTTTAAAAATGTTTGGAAAAGTATTTCTCAACATATGCTTTGGTCTTTCTGTTGACCCGAAATTGCTCATTAACTTGGTGATGCTCCAAGGCTGCTCTCTGAAATAGATAATCTAATACACCCTCTGCTGCTCTGCTCAGTCAGTGTGCGTGTTTCCTTTAAAATGCTACAAGAAGCACAAATATAGTTGGAGCACCTAGTCTGGAGTTGGGGACAAAAATAAACATGGCATTGTTATTTTAGACTTGGACACAGTTCTGACTAGTGGTGTGCTTTGATGACTTTGACATCTAATATTTTTAAACAGACTTTAAGGTTCGTAGGCTTTGCTAGCTTGGTGGCTAAGCCTTTCTTAGTCCTGCTTTTTTCTCTGAGGTTCTCGGTTTGGTGTTTGTATCCTTCTCCAAAGTCTGCTACTATGGCAAGCCATGGTTGTGCTTTTCCCTGATCATCCAAAAGTGGCCGTTAGACACGATGCCCCAGCTGCCAACTACAAATGCTCTGTTTTGCACAGCAAGGTCAACATTACACAGATTTGCCATCAGCGCTCTCTAACTGTTACTAACGCACTTCTCTCGCTCTCCCTTCCTGCACTGAAACTCCTCAATTTAGTAACGTTGAAGCCCAAGGGTTAGAATTGTGCTGTGAATTTGCCATGACTCATTTCGTTTGCATTATGCCCATTCAGACTCTTAAACGGTTGTTCCCTTTCTTCTGCTTCGGGCTTTAGGGAGCCATCGGCAGCTTGCCAGCAGAGTTTTGACCACAGGGCTGCTCTGGGTCTATGCCACTGCTATTACTCCCACCGCTATACCAATAGCTGTATTTGTATTTGCAGTCTCACCAGCTACAGATCTTTCTATTTTAAGTATCCCTGGCATGCTGTAGCCTTTCTAGAACATGATTTACACTCTTAGGGAAAATGAAAGATGCATCCAGAAAGTGGCAAGCTTGCAGAAGTTTGGATGTACATCAAGTTTCCTTGAGGCGTACCTTAAGAGAAGTGACGGCTGGTTATGAATTATCACTGCGCTAGAAGATTTCTATCACTTAGAGAAAACTAACAAGGAAAGATTCTGTCTGATTCTGCTTAATTTTTTCCAATGTACGTACATTGGTAAAGTACTTCTGTTTTCAATGCTGAATAATTATTAACTCTAAGCCTTAAATGCAGCATGTCAGTAATGTGGAGTTGTCACTGACAGTAGTGCTTGGTAAAGAAGATGCTCTGCCATGCTTCTCCAACCTATAATCTTTTCCGAAACTTGCTTAAAGGGAATGAAAGGTTATTTTAGGCACTGGCACTGTTGCAGGATAACAGTATGCTGAACAACCTCTGTGTGTGTGTGTGTGTTGGATTTGAGCAGGAAAAACGCTGAGGGCTGACTCACTAGAACGTTGTTTCGGGGAAGGAGGGGGGTTCAGCTGCTCGCCGTTCACTTGGAGTCAGATTTGATCCGTTAGTATTTTAAGAAGGCAGTTAGGGAAATTTGCTGTCTCCACATGGCATTCTGTGCTGGGCATGCTCGATGGGGAGAGGAGAATATATGTGAGGGTTCAGTGGTTTCTTGTTGGCTGAGCTAACTGAATGTTAGTAATTGTCAACATTATTAAAAGCTTACATGATACCTCTGTCTAATTCCATTGAAACAGTTTGGCTGGTAAGAACGTTCAGCTTCTGAATCTCTTAAAATTACAGTAGGTCAACAGACAAACTTACTTACAAGGATTAATAAAGAATATAACAACAAGGGCCCTGCGAGTAAGTGACTTGTGTGGAGCCTGTGTAGCAATATGTGTACAGAGCAGTTATTGAAGAGTAGCAGGAGTCTTGTTTCCACTGTAAATGTTCTTATGTATCTTTCCAAGGGGTGACAGTGCCTGGGCCACATCATTCTTGATCCCATCTGCCACGGCTGAAACCTTTCAAACTTGGATGAATAAAATATTTTAAAGTATACGATAAGTAATTTAAGAGACAAAGACTAAACTTCAGTGTTTCTGGACCAAATATAATTTGAGTTGGAAGGGACCCGTGAAGGTCATCTGGTCCAAACCCTTGGCTCAATGTCCAAGTTTAAAGTTGGGCAAGGCTCTAAGCAGCCTTGTCTAGTCAAGCTTTGCTTGTCTTCCAAGGGTCACTAGTGGAAATGTCGGACAATGTTGATCCCGGTGTTGACCCCACCAAGGACGGCTGCTATTAACCAACCTATCCAGCGCGTGGGCTGACCTGCTGACCGTTGCCTGCAGAGCTGGGAAGTCTGTCCAGATCTTGTATTTTCTAGTCACGTAAGCAGCGATCGCTGAGCTAGCCATCCCGCTGTAGCAGGCAGTCACTTTGGTGAGGCACCGTTTGCTTGGCACGGGAGCCATCCCATCACCTCTCCCTGATCCTCGTGTACTTTAGACGCATGTCTGACACGTTTGCTTCGCCCTCTTACTAACAGCCCCAGACCTACATGAACTTGAACTCACTGCAGTGAGCAGGCACTCAAGAATCAAGGCAGAGTGGAGGACCATTGATTTCTAATGTATTTATTTTTGTCAGAGGGCTTAGCAATGCTTATGTTTGCAGAATGACCTTACAGACCAGGCCTGTGGGGCTGTTGGCCTTCCTTCCAGCTGCCAGTGCTGGGCATTTCCCAATGTATTTCACTGCCTGGACGTTCCAGGTTTCAGAACAATCTCAGCTGTACTGATAGGTACATTGAGGGTGGGAAGAGTTTGTTTCCTATCGAAGAAATTAATTGCTGGTAACTTTCCACATTCTTCTTTCTCAGTTTTGCCACTAAATATTTTCCAGGACCCATTTTTTCCAGTACACTGTTTTGGCTGCAAAAACTATAGGCTAGTTTTCAGTACAGTTCAGTCAGGAGCAGCTAATATTAAGAAGAAAAACTCATTTGCATTTTCAGAACTTGTGGATGATTAAGTTTTCAGTAGCAGAGATTTTTTTTTTCTTTAAGCGCTAACAAAATATGTGTATGTACAAAAGCTGTATTTGAGTGCACAGAGATTAAGCCAGCTATAAATAGCATCTTCCGTGACCCTGCTGGAATTTTCTTTAAGCTTGGAAACACTGAAGTGTGTGTTTTGTCAGATTTGAATCATGAACCTTGAAGAAGAGCTAATGAGTTCTGATTTCTCACCCCTAATCTCCAACTAGAGCGTTGTTTATATGAAGAGCCAGATGAGTCTGAAACTGTAGCTCAGGCTTTAGTTGCCTTATTTAACTTCTTTTACTCGCTTTGTTCATTGTGATGTTTTTTTCTGCTCCTGTTGGTGTGTTTATGAAAATAATTAATTTCAACCCATATTATCAAACCCATGCAGGCTGTGCAATTGTTGCTATGGCTGACAGTTTACAAAATCTCCTTTATTTCCTTGTTTCAAAAACAAACTTCTCCTCTTGTTGTAACTCAGCCTCCTCGTGAAATGCATGGCTTTCTCTGTTATTCTGTCTAGTTTTTGTGGCAGCTTAATGAAGAGGTGAAGCTGGAACTAAATGATCCAGCTCTAGGGACGGGATCTGTGTTCTCTGCTACCTGTCCTGGTGGATCTGGTTGAAGGCAATTGGTGGCAAAGAACTCATTTGATTTTGGGGCTGAGATTTGGTTCTCAAAAGCGTGCTTCAAAGGTGTTCTCTGGCTGTGCTGCACCCAAACTGGCTGGGGTGCAATTAACATAATTTTTAATTATGTTTTGCCAACAAAACAACAAAAAAAGATACACCCCCCCACCCCCAGTTCAGTTGAAATTGAAATGTTTTGTAGGAATACATTGACTTTGACATCTTTGGTAGGAAGCAATCAGAATGCTTTGCATGTCCTTTTTGCATGCAGAATTTCTTTCAGCATATATTAGTATTTAAGCTGTAATAGATGTTTTGGTAATTGGTTGAATCCTTGTTTCAAAAATCTTTTCTTTAAATTTGTCTTCTGTTTCTGCATAGAACAGAATTGTAAAAAATAAATTCCAGTGCTTGACTAGCTCTTGTTTGGCATGAAGGCGTAGAGCACTTAAAATTCCTCATACAACAGCTTTAATTGCCTGCTAATCTTGCCTAAAGATTGGCTGAGAATGTCAGCTCGGTTCCCCTGTTGCTTGTTTTCAGTAGCATAGACCGCAAATGCTTGGAGAAAATACATTGGGAGTATTTACTGTAGAATGTGGGTAAAGAGGTATCGAAACCCTTGCCTAGAGGTCAAACTGTGGACATGTATGTTGCTGGCTATTGATCTGTATCGCCAGTCTGACAGATGTGTGGCTTTTGTAGAATGAGTTAATAATTTCTTGGTGTACAACCAGTTGACTTGAGCCCCTGAGCAGGACCCCAGTGGGAGGAGATGGTGCGTGATGCTGTTCCAGCGCTGCTGCTCTGCTCCATGGAGCCTTCCTTGATGAACGGCTCTTTTGGACAAAGACTGACCGATAGCCGTGCCTTCCTCTTTCCTTCCTGCGTTGTGTTGAGCTTTGATGAATGTGTTAGTGCTCATGTTGTTGTCTGTTCCCTTTTTTTAGAAACAAATCTTAGCCACAGTAACTCTATATCCATGGTGAGTAATGGAGAAATCATTGCTCGTTAATGATTCACTTACAGGTTCCTGTATTGCTGTTGCTCAGTCACTTGTGTTGCAGTTATCTACAGAAGTATTGCTCAGATGAGCACTTAATCCTGATTTTCATAGTTTCAGTAGGGTTATTGTAATGACAGGATGGCGGGTGTCAGCCTTCAGTTACTGATCATCTGGTCCAAAGTGTATCACCCCAGAGCAGGTCCCAGTGATGCTCTTTGTAGAAATTCTGCGTCTTTGAACCTTGCAACTAAAATGATGCTGGTGCTACTTAAAGACCACTTTTAACAGGGTGGGGTTTTTTTGTTGTTTTGCAAAAGCTAGGCTTGGCTATTTGCTTAAAGACTAACTCACGATTTACCTATCCTGCTGTTTGTACCTCTGGAACGCTAAAAATAAATTTTGATTTTCCAGTTTGAAACTTAACTTTCAAGTAAAGTTCTCATCACAGCTTCTCCACAGTGTTTGCTTTCTGTGAGCTCGCTTGGTGATCCGCTTTCTTGCTAAGTGCCTGTGCTTTGCTGCCGCAGTTACAGGAATGATGCATCTGGTAAATGAGCAAAAGCAAACTCCAACTCTTAAATAACTCAGTTGCAGAAACCGAGTCCTGAAAGAGATGCCTGGGGTCACCGAGTCCGGTCCTTTGTCTTTGTCGTGCCTGTCATATCCTCCCTGGGCTGATTGGGTTACGCAGGCGAAGCTTGCCTAATAATTCAGCTTCCTATTTTGTAACAGTCATTATTGTAAGCTGTTTCATGGTGCCATTGTTCAAATAAACTAGAAAAAAAAAAAAAGGGCTCGCACTAGAACAAGAGGATGCTTGCGCTGCTTCTGGCTTGGATACATCCTTTTAAAAAAAACAACACTCGCCATGCGGTGCTAGGGATTATTCAGCAACGTCAACCCAATAATAGAAATTAATAAATTAAAAAGCACTGGAAGCTTAAGGATGTTAACAATATGAAAACGCTGTGGCCTAACTTTTAAATATTCAGTATCTTTTTTTTTTTTCCTTGATGTCTACTTGCCTTCCAGCACGGGTGGCCAAAGCCCAGTGGCTCCGAGCCATTTCCCAGGGACATCATGCTGGCCAGCAGAGGCCCTGGGCTTGGCGGTGCTATGGTTGAACCCACGGTTGGGGTGGAAACCTTTGCGCCAGAGCAGGGCAGCTGAGAGCCCAGCCCCTGCCTGGCCTGGGGAGAGAAGGGGAGGCTGTGGCAGATCCTGGCCCAAGGAGATGTGCAGTCTGAGGCCCCCTCAGGTAGAAGCATGGCAAACTTTCTGATAAAAAGAAGTGATTTGCAAGCCAGTTATTTTTGTTGCTTTTAGGAGTTCATGTAATTGATTTGATTATAGGGAGAAAAATCAGAATTTTTTTAACAAAACTATTTTTTTTTGTGGTGGCTTTTCTTTTCTTATTTTTTTTTTTCCTTTTTTTCTTCTTACCAGTAGTGAACCAGTTTGGGGTTTGTGCAAGGGAAAGCTTTTTCTTCATCATTCCCTAATGTCATTTCACAGCAATGGCTTCATACCCTCTCCATTTTCTTCCTCATGTTGCCCTTCTCCCCTTTCTCTTCCTTGCACGCCGCCCTTTCCCTCCTGTGGCTCCTGGAGCGGAGCGGGAGCTGCCAGCAGGGAGCCGGGAGCTCAGCCTGCCAAAGCACCTTTGCCTTTCTGAATTCATAAGCTCCAGGATGTCGCATACCAGAGAGCTCAGATCTGCATTTTGAGTTCAGGTTTGTGCAAAAAGTGGGAATGTCTCTGCTCAGATTTATTTTTTTTTTTTAATTGAACTCTTAATAGCTCAAGTGAAAGAGCACAAAACCGGATTATTTTTATTTTTTTTTTTCTAAGGGACACCCCTTCAACAAGCCTGAGATTGTTCTGCGTCGTGTTGATCCACATAAATTGTTCGAGAGACCTGGGCCTAAGCTCGTATGGGAAACGGCACTGGATCAATGAAAGAAAACAATTCAGCAATGTGCATTTTATACAAGCATTTAAACTTTTTTTTTTTTTTTTGGTTTTGTTTAGTAATAAAAGGAACAAAGCTATTATTAGTGACCATGGGCTTGGGAGTTTGCTAAAGCAGCAATAGTTACTCATCTGTTTTCATTTGCAGAAGTATTCTAACAAAGGCAGCCACAAATGCAGCAGCGGGGTTAGGAGGTGGATGGTAGGACTGGAAGTGCAGTTTCTGGAAGCCGGTGCTTACTAAGACCTTTCTGTCTAGTCTTGGTTTTGTGGCCATTAGGAGCACTGTTCCCGGTGAGCTCTTGCCTTGCTGGATTGAAAAGAGAAAGAATGAATCCCCTGGGTAAGTTCTCGGTCCTTTTTCTTCTCTCCGCTGCAGCAGGGTTGTACAGAGCAATTGTCACGTATGGTGCCAGCCCGGGGTTGCGTTTGCACGTCAGCTCCTGCAGCTGGCTCGCAGGAGTTGGAGAACAAACAGTGTTGTAGGATTTATTAAATTTTTTTTCTGCCCACTCCACTCCTGGCCCAGGTAGGAATAAAATTAAGAAATTATCAGCCTTAACAACAACAAAAAAAAACCAAACTCACACAAGTTTGTAAATATTTCTTTGGTCTTTTCTTTTTCCTTCTACAAAACAGCCTAACAAGCGTGCACAAGACCTTTGTATGTGCTTTAATGTTCAGCCAGCTGGTCCATGGTTTGCTCTGTTGCAAATGCTGTGGGCTGCAGAACTGATGCTGTGGGGTCGACGCTACTGTGCCATTGCTGTTTCGGTGCAGTTTCCTCAAATACGCAGTAAGGGCAGGCGAGTTTTCAGCTGAAAATGCTGTAGTCAAATACCAGCTGCACCAAAAGAGGGTTAGTTAGTCCATGGGAAATAAGAATGAAATTCTCCTATTGATTTCCTTGGGTTTGGGACCACGTCCCAGCTAAACTTGGTTAAAATGTGCTGAATGAAGGTATGCTTGAATTTAATGTTGTAATTAAATGCTTAGTGAAAGTTTGCTGTCTAATAATCTCATTAAAATCAGCCTCTTTTTCTCCTCAATCCTGCAGCAATTAAGAGTCTGACCTTGCAATGTGGGTTTAAATCCTAAGGCTACTAGGACAAATACCATGAGAAATATCTAGAATAAGTAATGTTAAGCTTTCTGAAGTAACTTGCAGAAATTGCTGTTTGCTTAGACGTCCGTATGCTGAAGATACGGACTTAAAAATCATGGAAGACCTAAATGGAAAGCAAGGATGGAGAAGGAAAACTCTTGTTTGTACAGAGAGATCTGATGGGGTGGCTGAGCCACGGCGCAGAAAGTTCCAAGTATTTTTCTGGTGTCTGAAATGATATTGTCTGTGGTTTTCAGATAACAGATAAGCAAGGGAGGAATAATTGGGCTGCTTTATCGGGCTGCTTACAGAAACTTGAAGTTTAGCGTGATAGTTGAATAAAAGGTCTTATCTGTATTTACGGTTGTTAATGGTCAGAAACTGCCATTTAAGAGTAATTTGTATTTTACTTTTATTAAAATTGTAAATACATATTTTTCCTGGATTCTATACAAACATTTTTTTCAAAAAACATATCTTCTTTCTTCTCTACATGAAATAATATTTTGCTTTCAGATGCCAAGCTTTTGGGAGTAGACTGACAGAATAGAAGAAATGTTGCACTTGGTGATACAGTTACACAGGGCATTTAGCAGGGCTTTTTTTATTTTCAGGAGTGAGGTTTTTTAATTTTTAATCTCCCAGTTTTCTTTTTTCTTCTTAACGAAGGTTTTGCAAGCACAATAAAATATGTAGATGTAAAAGTTTGAAATGACCTAGGACTAATGGGAACAAAGAAACCTTCGCACTCTTGAAAAGGGATTCTGTGCATAAAACTTCAGTTTGCTTGGGTTTCCTCCATGGCAAACAAATTTCTGAAGTTTACTTTGGCAGTAATTCGTACCACCATTCTGTTAAATAGCAGTGGAAGGATGTTCCCAAGCAGCATGTTGTTTTATTGCTATGCAGAAATGCAGGTTTAAATCTATTTTCTGTAGGTATTTTGGTTTTTTGCTTTTTTTTTTTTTTATTATTATTTCCTTGTCGCCTTCCCATGCATCTACAGGTTCCCAAACTCATTGGAAATAGTTATATTCACCTTTTAATTGAAATGAGGAAAGTATATGATTTGGCCATTCTGGCTTGAAGTTCACTGTTTAAATTTTTATGCATGTAAAATGTTAACCAATACAAAATTGCATGCAGGGTGGGTCCCATCTTGCATTTTCCTATTTGATTAATTAATTCCAAAGAGTTTCATTGCATTTAATCTCAAATGAAAAATTATGAAGATGGACTTTACTATAGACGATTTTAGTTTTCTACCAATATCCATTTTTTTTGTTTTGCTGCTCTGGTTATAATGGAAAGCACTGTTATAGAAAAACTCCTGGATATTGCTTCTTGGAGGGTGGTACATGGATGGTTGATAAAATTATGCCACTTGTTGAGTAGTGTGGTGATAAACAATATATTAGTTAGAAACTGGTTTTTTAAGCTGCTGCAGCTAAATGTAGAACATGCTGGCCAATTTCTGACAAAACTGACTTCTTTAGGTTTTCTGGAGCGTGGTCTCTGTGTACCTGTGACTGCAGGGAAGCAAGATTGGGGGGTGCACCTTTTTGTTGGTGGGGAGAGTATCAGCACAGGAGTGTGATGTTGGAAAATGGGTCATATCTGTGAGTTATTCCTGTAGTAATATGTAATCCTTACAGCAATGCATGAGGAGTTGCCATGGTTTAGTGAGTGGTCTGGGGATTTTTATGGCTTAGTTTTGTTTTGAGAAGGCTACTCTCAGCTTGCTTTCCTTAAATTGTGTTGGAAGCACCATGGTCGTCTCCTAGAGGTGAATCAGACCATTCCTACCAACTTCAGTCTGTTACTTGCACATGGGCATGGAGAGAGCTTTTCACCCTCTCAAACTGTGATCTTCTGCGTTCACTGGAATCTCAGTAGCCTTCTATTGCCCTTTTTTATGGCAGCATATCAAGGTTTTCCTTTAATATGGAAGGATAGAACTTACCTGAAGTAATAACCGTAAGGCTGTTTTATTGCTTGTAAGACCGTTGGTATCAGAGTCTTGAGTGCCTCCCTCGCTGGCACTGGCTGATGCTTTCATTTCCAGTCCTGTTCCAGGCCACTACACTGTCAAGGTCTCGGACCTGTTTAAAAACCAAACCCCTTTGGCCTGGGAACGGCATTATTCTGGCTGACTTTGCAATTCTCAACTTACCTGGTGCTGGTTCCGCAGAGGCGTGTGGTGGGATGGGTTATGAATTTTTTTTTTTTTTTTTTTTTNTTTTTTTTTTTTTTTTTTCTGCTTAGGGCTTTTTTGCTTTTGTTTCAGGGAATTTTTGAATCCCAGTCTGGAAAGATTTAATGGCTGGCTTTTCAGTAGTACTAAACACTTGTTTGATTATTAAAAACTAATACATAAGCTTTAAAATATTAAAGACTTCAGTTTCAAACAACTTTGTATATGGACTTAATCATTACAACGTATTATCTAGTGTATTTGATTTGCTTTATGTTTTGTTTTTTTTCAATGGAATGTTTTCACCTTAACACTGCTGTATATTTTGTAGATGGTTTCAGCTTTCTCCCGATTATTTTTTTAAAAAAACAATTCTAGCAGCATGAGCTAATGTAAGTGTCTTTAGAAAGCACTTGCTCTGCCAGACAGGAGGGTGTTTTTCAGGTTGCATACTTTGGTTTTGTGTACTTCTTAATTATTACTTTTTTTCAGAATAAATTAGACTGCATTAAAAGAGCACCGGAGGCTTAAGTTCTTTGTTCCCAGCCTGGGAATAACGTGGCTAGTGAAGGTGTTTTCATTCTGCTCCACTTTTGAACTTCAGTGGAAATTTTGGATGACAAGTCCAGGACGTTGAACAGTAACGGGATGCGGAGGGTTTGGGTTTTTACGCTGATGTAACAGACTGAGAGTTCTTCTCTGCTAAACTTGGGAATAGGTGTTGCAAGAGCCTGGCAGATTCACCTTCAGTTATGTCTTGTGTTGCTTGTCAGTGAGAGGTAGGATGATGAAAGATACATGACTGTTGGCTGCAGGGGATGGATGATATTGGGATTAAGAGATGTGGTTTCAGGTCCTGCCTTTACTGTCCAGGCGGTGTGTCCCCAAGTAAGTCCCCTAAGGGGCTCTGCTCAAAATCCTTGCAGTCCTTACAGGTGATGGCATCTTTGTCAGGTGATGTGTGGCTGCTGGACCCTTCAGCTGCTGCCTTTGTCTTTGAAAGGTGTCCCTCTTAAACCTGCTCTGGATTGATTTCTCTGCTTGCCTTCTATCTACTTCAAGTTGCCTCTTTTTGTAGTAGGTATTTATTGGTTTTCTGTTGGTGTTGAGGTGAACCCTCAATCTTTGGGTGAATCTTTGGGTTGTCAGTTGTCGATCAGGAGAGGAAGGGCAGGTGAGCTTCTGTAGATTAGCCTATATAGCCTGGTAGTTTAAAGCATGAGAGCTCCAGCTTTCCAGGATGGCAGAAAGTGGTGGGCAAATGGAGGTGTGATGTTAAGACTCTTGAAGGGAAATTGGCTTAGTTCTCCTTGCAAAGCAAACTCCCTGGAAGGGAATGTGAGTTTTCTTCCTCTATCAAAGTCTGCTCTAAGTTTTATGCATGTTATAAATTGACCTGAAATAATACTTAAATTGACTGACCAGTTTTGTCTGTCCAGTCTGGACTGCTAGAGGTACCTCCAGGCTGGTCAGGAAGCCATGGTCTGGAAACCAGGGGAAGCCGCCTAGGACAAGAAAGTATGGTAGGTGTATTTTATGTATTTTCCTATTTTTATTTTGTTCTGTGACTGAATAAAGAAGCAGATATTTTTGCTCAAAACTGGTGACCTACTTGAACAATATTTGATTTTGGCAAAACTTCTTGATGCTGACTCTGTGGGCCAGTTAAACTGAGTAATGTGGTGTGGTCAACAGAAAGAAAATAGGAACCGAGGCTGATTGTTCTGATGTGAACGAGTAACAGCTTCTCCTTTTCATCACCTGCTCCCACAGTTTTCTAACTCTAGCTTGCTTTTTGCGCTGTTATGTCAGTTATTTGTACCGCTTGATGGGAGTTTTTGCCTATTTAAGAAATACTGACTTGGAGGAACTCCTTGCATTTCAAAAATGATCTTTATGTGGAGGCTATTTGCAGGCCTTTTCCTGATGTTAGTACCTGAAATTAGTCTTATTCATTGACTTACTCCATTTGAACACGTGGCTGCCCCAAATTAAGGAAGCACCGGACCCCCCTGGACTCCGCATGGTTCAGTGCAGAAAGCTGGGGAATAGCGTAGCAGCCAGACACAAAAGGTGGAGTCAGCTAAACTGTGGTCACTTACTTGCGAAGTGGTGACACAGGCACTCCAGTTATTTCTAAATTAGTTAGAAAGGAGGGGTCGCGTTTTTGAGGTCTGTCTCACTGCTTCAGTTCAACACTTCTGAACTCTGGCTCACTCAGCTGGGCTAACGTGGGAGAGGATACGGGCAACAGTGTCCTCAAAGGTGGGGGCGAGGGGGGAAGAGAGGACTTCCAAGCAATTGCAGCACGATGACTGCTGATGCTTTCTAGCCAACCCAGTGTGCCAGATGATGCGGAATGTTTTGTTAGGGTCTGGGTAGGCTGGTAGACCTAGAAGAGCATCTTTGTTTTGGTGTGACCCACCGAGAAGCCTGTTCAAGCTAGCATGGTGCCTTCTAGAAGGATTCATTGTGAAGGCAACAGCTCTGGTTGTGTGCATTGCTATATTCCAGCACTACTTCAGGTATATATACTCAGCCAGAGAGCTTGCTTTGTCCTGCATCTGTCCTGTTGGAGCTTTTGGCTGGAGGGCATCTTCTGTGGCCCGTAATTTGCTGCTTCGTTCCACAGTGACCTACTTCGATTAGGCAACAAGTTCTTTATCTGAAAAGAAGCAAGTTGTTCCTTTGCCAGTCCTCCAGTTGGAATGGGGTTCAGGACTGGACTTCTCAGAACGAGACTGTTGGTACCAGTTTAATCTTGTTCATAGCTGGTTCATATCACTTGGTGAAACACCAGGGTTGTTCTCTCCTGGGTGTTTGTTTCTCTGCTGTATTTATAGACAGCAGCACTCATCCCTGTCAACCTCCATTTTGTGAAATTAAAATGCCAAACTTTTCTTTAGCTTCCCACTAAAAAGTGGGCTCTTCTTTCTTTTGTCACTTCAATCTCAGCTCCTTGTTCTTGAGCAGAGGGCCCCAGGCAGGAGCCCTTGCCCACAGGGTCTTACACAGATGTCTTGTACTATGGACACTGGTGCTTCTCCATCCTCTCTGGTGTTACCTTGTCTGATAGAGCCTGAGGCTGCTACTTTTTACGCTTGGGTTGCAGTGCTGGCCACTTGTGCCATTAGGAGTGACTCATTCCCCTGGGCTCCTCTCTGTCCCATGGAGTTTAAATTCATCATAGAAATACTGATGATGGACCATATCCTGTTGTGCTTTGAAAGATCCTAATGGAGTTGTGGCAGCTTACCAGAAGGATGAGCTGGTTTTCTCTTCAACTATGATCTGAAACAGTACAGACCGAGTCCAGCAGACACAAGTCAAGGGGAATTTTACTCTAATCAATGAGTTGTTTCCCAGAAGTGTCAATGGATCCAAGTCTGGAGCCTTAACAGAGGCATTGGGTGCAGATGTTTCAGGTTACTAGAGCGGGGACTGAAGATTGAAAATAAGTGGGAATACAAAGAGGGGTCCAGGAAAGCCAG
The DNA here is from genome assembly GCA_013398915.1 of Dromas ardeola. Taxonomy (NCBI): domain Eukaryota; kingdom Metazoa; phylum Chordata; class Aves; order Charadriiformes; family Dromadidae; genus Dromas; species Dromas ardeola. The sequence continues at coordinate 837,329 of VYZM01002469.1, read as the reverse complement.
TGCGCAGTTCAGGTGTGTAATCTGGTAATAAACTTAAATACTGTCCCTTTATAGGGGGAGAAATAGCAATGTAATTTTATTGTGGTGGGAACTCGAGACAGTGCCTCCTGGCCATAGCAGAGGCTGGTAGAAGTTGCAGTGGGTTTGGGATTTGGAGTTGTTGACATCTTTGATTCTTTGAAAATGACAAAACAGTTCTCGAAAGGGAGATTAATGGGGGCGGGAGGGGACCAGGGGCAGGGAGGGCATGGTGAGAGCCCAGATGCTGGGTTGCTTTCCTGCCGTTCCTGACGCCGTTGTGCACGCTGTTTGTCTGGCGGGAGGTCGGCGTTTCACCCTTTGGCTCTTCACCCGTTTTATCCCTAACTCTGTGCAGTGCCAGCCAGCAGGCTGGGGAACCAGGGGACAAAGCTCCATCTAGTGTGTAAAGAAAGGGAGGTGTCTGGGAGCTAGCAAAATAAGAAATCCTACAGTAGATGGCTTTGCCTAGTCCAGGCATGGGGATTGTGGTGGGTTTTTTTCATAACTTGTGAGTAGGATTGCAAGTGCTTTGACTGTGCAAGTGTTAACTGAATAACTTTGGCATTCTGACATCTGATGCTCATTTTCTGTACCCTGGCATGTGTAGAGGTTAATACCGGCTTTAATACAGTTTTAAATAGTCTATAATGTTAATTCTAGACAAAACCAAATATATGTCCTTCTACTAAGATTAGGAATTGTATAGCCAGGTTTTATCTCTGTGAATGGAAGGGACAGAGAAGCATAACAATACATAAGGTTAACACTTTTAAGGTAAAATATCTTTTGACCGTTCTGGACTGATTTGTACAATCTTAAACTACAGTAAGTGGTAGATAATGCAAGTATAATTGGACAAGGCATTTTATTATCTGCTTTTAAAAACAAATCAAGAATAACAAATCCTCTTGTTTGTTCTGGAGGTTGCTAAAAATAGATATATTTTTTTCTATTTTTTTTTTCCTGCATACTTGGAAAACCATTTGCAGTTCCTGAATGTGGCTTTGCAGCAGCCTCTGTAAAAGGATGGGAAAAATATTTTCAGTGTATTAGATGTATATTGGCAACTCAGGATCAGGCAGCTACTAAATTTCTGAATTCAGCAAATGGTTGTATGGCAAAAACAGGCTACTAAGACTTAATCCAGATTTTTTTTTCTGTGGATAATGAAGGAAACTTTTTTTTTTCCTTAATCCACCTATGATGTCCCATTCTTATCCAAAAATATACTGCTTGTCCTCATACCTGTAGTACCTCTTCTATAGTCCAGTGCCAAAGACCGCTTGGCAGAATTTGTCCCTGCCTGCAGCAGCAGCTCTTTGAAATCTGTGGGAATTTGGGATCAAGCCACCTGCGTGGGTTTTTGTTGTTATTTTGGGGCTTTTCGTAGTTTCCAGCATGTTGGGAATATTGGGATTCTTCCTGCTGGAGGAGGATCAGGAGGAATAGAAGAAGGTGAGTAAAGAGAAGGTGAAGTTTGCATCCAAAGTGGTAGGTCACGGTGAGGGGGTGGTTTCTAGTGCTGACCTTTCTCAACCAAAAAACTAAAGAAACGGGAGGGTCATTTTGCTCCCAGCAGCATGTTTGCCGAGCGTTTGTTTTGCAGAAACGTACAGCTGCTACCAAGCCCAGGCTGAGAGCCGTTATAATACGGCTTTTTAGGGACAGCAGTACTGTTGGCTGCTGGACTCCAGTGAGTCTGGGACTGCACATCATTTCCAGGTGACTGCTGCAAGATTATAAACCTGGTTGAGTAACGTAGGGCTGTATAGTCATCTGCTGGAGCCTAAAATAACAGGAGGTGTGAATTGCTGCTCCACAGTGTTGGTGGGTGCTCCCGCAGGTACTTTGCCAAGGTCACAAATGCTAAATAAACCAGATTAAACAAAACCCTGTTGCGAGAATTCATGATTAACTGTAGTCTTTGCAGGATTTATTGGTTATAAACTAAGTGCCCGCCCTTTATTTTTTTGTCCTAGTAACTAAGGCAGATGTGAACTTCAAGTCCAGTGAAATGTTTTTTTGGCTCTTGCTTCTGTTTACATGATTCAGGAGTTTGCAGTAGTTCCACAACAAATATAGCTTTGAACAGAAATAGCCATTCAAGTACTATGCTTCTGGCAGTGCAGAAGAGATTAAGAGAGTCTAACAAAAGGGCTTGTAAATAGTTCTCAGTTGGCTGCTTTTTTTTCAAAAATAAATCGATAGCTGTAATGTATTTTGAAAAGTGAGAAGTGGTATTTGTGCAGCAGGTTACATGGACAGCATGTCTCCGTTGTCATTAAACTGTGCAAAACATGGACCGTGCTGAACAGTTTTACTTTAAACTACCCTTTTTCTAGAACTGCAGCAGTTGTACTAATTTTTGAGATTTTATTTCATAGAATGGTTCGGGTTGGAAGGGGCCTTAAAGATCACCTAGTTCCCACCCCCCTGCCCCGGGCAGGGACACCTCCCACCAGCCCAGGTTGCTCCAAGCCCCGTCCAGCCTGGCCTTGAACCCCTCCAGGGATGGGGCAGCCACAGCTTCTCTGGGCAACCTGGGCCAGGGGCTCACCGCCCTCAGAGCGAAAAATTTCTTCCTAATATCTAATCTAAATCTTTCCGTTTGAAACCGTTACCCCTCGTCCTATTGCTACACTCCCTGATAAAGAGTCCCTCCCCATCTTTCCTGTAGCCCCGCTTTAGGTACTGGAAGGCTGCTATAATGTCTCTTGGGAGCCTTCTCTTCCTTATGCAACCTTTGTGCAACCTTATTTGGTTGCATAAAGTTATTTCTGAGGATTTTTCCTGATGTCTCCTCTTTGAGAAGAGCTGAGCTTATGCGTTTTAGATACAACATAAGAAAGATGGAGAACAAAAGGGTGATTGCAAAATGAAATTAAGGCTGTGTATTAGCAAGGCTGTATTTGAGGTGTTAAGAAAAGACTTATGAATAGATTAAGGAGGATCTTTTTGTATATATTTTGACACTTTGTGAAATCAGGAAGTATAAATGTTGCTTGCATGTTTTTATTTTGAATGAGACTTCATTCTGTATCATGTTTTTTGATTTGGTGTTCCTTTTATTTACTTGCGACCCCAAGTTTAAGTAATTATTTTCCTCTTTCCCTCTCTGGTGTTCATGAACAGTTTCTGCCTAGAAACAAGGTACAGAATTTTTTTTATGGGGGTGGAGAGCGAATTGGCAGAACAATCCCTGGAGATGCCAGTTCCTTGGTACTCCAGCCTTTAAATCAATACTAAATATTTCAGTGAAAGACTGCAGTTCATACAGTGTCGTGAACTTAAAATAGAATTTAGAGCTGTTGGATGGCAGGTGAAGAGGTCCTCTAATCAATGCTTGCACTGACCTACCCCAGCCATCCTGTGCAGCTGCAGAGCAAACCGTGAGGTGTTCGGACGTGACCCACAGCCTACCCCCGAAGGTTGTAAGCACACAGAAACCGTGTCCATCTCGGGAAATCCCTGAACTGGGAGTGCCTGGGATTTGGGATAGGTACTTGGGGACAGAGGGACCTTATTGCTGGATGTGGCTGTACTGAGGATGCTGCTGGATCCCAGGTAGCTTAGCAGCGCTACCTGACGGACTGCTGGGGTTTGCTTTCTCCAGGAGCCTTGGTTTGAGATTGCCCCATGTCAGGAATGGTGTCGGTCACATTGAATGGTCTAAGCAAGGGAACTGAAGGTCATCTCTTCTATAGTTTTTTGCAGTTGGGCAATTCCTCTGGTGAACGACTGTCATTTTGCTTGGCCTCAATTACCAAGTTTGTAAACATCAGTAATGCTTTCTTACATGGACAGCTGGAGCTCATCCTACCTCCCTGTCTGTGCTGTGAATACCCAAGGCAGCAAGACTGGTACATCTGTCCTGCAATTGCAAATCGCAGTTGCAGTGTAAACATCCAAATGGTTGGTAAAGTAACTTGTTGCTGAAAAGGCTTTTTTTTTTTNNNTTGGTAAAGTAAATTTTTGAAAAGATTTTTTTTTTTTTTTTTTTTTTTTCCCTTAAGTCGTTCAGCCTGCACAGTAAGTCAATCTTCTTTGCCCCAATAACTCTTCCACAAATAGCCAAAAACATAGAAGAACTATGAGCAATGCTTAAGTACTCCAAAATTGAAGTTTGTTTAATACGTGTGGATGCTGAGGAATTGGTTTCTGCAGTCTGGAGAGTTGCTTTGCTAGAAAGAAAAGTTGCTGAAGACACTCCCTGATCTGCTCGGGTCCTGTAATGAACAGCTAGTGCTGTGGCTAGAGACTGAAGCGCGAGTTTACATAGTATCTGTCGAAGATGATTTAAATGTTAGAGTTACTGCAGTAATGTGCTAGGGGTTGTTTGTTCCCGTGCAAGTAGTATTCACTGTAATGAGCAAGTCCTACATGCTGATAACACGGACCTATCACATACCGAGCACTAAGTTCACTTTGTGGTTTTCAGTATGACTGTTTGGGGTTCTTAATCATTTAAAGCAAATCTTCCATAAACACTTTCCCTTTTGCTCCTTAAGATCCTGTTTGCTCAGCATACCAGAGCGAGGATGTCATCTGCGCGAGATGAGGCTTCGAGCTGCCTCCTTGTCTTTGGAAGGCGTTGAATAGCGCTGTAACCATGGAGTCAGTAAGCAGAAAACCTCAGATGAACGGAACAGTTTAGGCTGGGAATTGCTGGGTCACTGTAAGCCTCAAGGAGCATGGTGGCTTTTTGGCTGGGAGGGACTTTTAGCATGGGAATGACGATGGCAAGCTGTGAACACAACTTGGTTGAGTCTCGTATTCTGCAGGGCTGCCTCTGGGAATAAACTTGCTATCCCACTGTGTAATTGATCGATAATTTTTAAACCAAGATATGATGGAAAGGTGATGTGGAGTCAGATCTGAGCACTACATAGTTGCAAAGCATCAAAATGTGCGGTGATCATACATCATCTTCCCTCTCGGCGACAGTGTTATCTTCTCTATTTACCCAGATAAAAGAAGGTAAATTCTATATTACAAAATCAAGCACTACAGAGTTTGTTAGTGGAGTGTTATCTCCTTGCTTTTTCTTTTATCGCCTCTTGGTTGTTTTAGCTATCTGGCTTTTTGTTTTGCAAATGTGCGTAGAGCCCTTTGGAGAGGGAGGTACACATAGATGTGGTGTCTGAAAAATGCTTCAAAAAGCCTTTGACAAGGTCAGGCTTTCCAGTGAAAGGCAAATCTGCCTCATACCTTTTTTTTTTTTTTTTGCTTTACTTTTTTGTAATAGCTTCTCTAAGTTTGCGATGGCAATTGCGATGGCTTTGAAAGTTTGAGGAAGAGCACCAAACCAATATTGAGTAACACAGTCAGCTACGTTTTAAATTCCTTCAACCCTTCATGGAATGTTTTTGGGAGCTTGGGGTATTTGTGTGTGTAGGTGTCTTCACCTGCCTGCTCCTCTTCTGCTTGAGGGATTCAGCCTGTTTGAGCAGAAGTGAAACTAGGGAAACGGTGCGTACACCGTCACGTCGAGTCTCTGCTGGTACAGATACGTGTCTAGCTCTTGCGAGATGAACCTCCAGTTCACCGAAGTGAACCTTGAATGTGAAGGAGTTATGTCCCAGAAAACAAACTTGTCTTGCATCCACCCTTCCCCTTTGTCTTTTTGGTGATAAAAATCATGAGATAGCCGTGCTGTTACAGACAGCCCTTATCTGCTCGTCCGATGGCGTTAATGGCCTGATCACACCCCTTTTAATTAATGAATGGGAGAAGTGCTCTCAGTGCCAACCCGCGCTTTCCGTTTCTCCAGACCTGCAGCGGGTTGTCCATCCAGGGGACGGGTCTGAGGATCACGCTCAGCCCCACGGTAGTGCCGAGCATTTGTCCGTGCTCGCTGGAGACCCGCGCCTTGCTCCGGGCTGTCTCCGTCTGGAGTTTGTGCAATACCCTCATGCAGGTGAGGCAAGATGTAGCGAAATGCTGGCTCCGAACTTCTGGGCTGTTTTGGAATACTTTCATGATCTCTGAAGACCTTGTGTGTGGCTGCTTCAACCCCCCCTTCTCTTCTTCTCCTCGGTAGGTGCTGGATTGCACAGGTCTGCAAGTGCCAGCAGGCACCGGGCACCGCTGCCCATTTTGCTGCTCCGTGGGGATTGGAGTTGCCAGGTCCTTATCTGGAGCCACCCCTAGAGACAGGGCCAGCCAGGACGCCATTTGACTTTCACCCAAGGGTTCTCAGCAAAAGCCCTTGGACACGAGGGGGGGGGAAAGATGGAAGCTGTTAGAGTTCAGATGTTCATGCCCTGCTCCTTTGACAGCTTCTGTCTGTAAGTGGCGCTTTCCCGGAGCGACGGCACCGTGAGCAGGTTGCATGATTGATTTGTTGGGATGGAGGTTGTGTTCTGGGAGCTAAAAATACTGTGCTTGCGAGCTGTCTTCTGCAGAGCCACGGCAGCAGTGGCTGACCGGCTGAGATAACAATGGTGACTTTCAGGAGCGGAAAACTTATAAAATACTCCATGTTTAAAGAAAATTATAATTATATATATATATATGTATATTCTTCTGAAACTTCATGGGAAACACACATTTGGGCTAATGGAGGTTCAGTTTGGTTATAAAAAGACTTGGTGCGTTCTGGTGATTATTATATTGAGGTCTTTGAGGGTATCCTAGGTTTGCAATTATTCATCTCCCTCTTAACAGGAATGGTAGTAAAGGATTGTAAAATGTGGCCTTTGCAGCTTCTAGATTGAACCTCTTTAGTTTTACCTTGTTCCTTAATCGGGTGGTGATCAAGCTTTCCAAGCTATACTGCAAGCTGTGTCCCCAGGTAAATGGGCATTCAAGCAGATCAACTTACGGCATTTTATTAAGTCAACACTCATGCAAAAGCCACCTCCAGAGCTTAATAATTATTTACTCAGTGCTCCTGGGTCATGAGAGAGGTTTTCATTAAGTTCAGAAAGCATTATGTTCAGCAGCTTGTGAAGGTGTGTTTAAAAGACAGGAAGAAAAATGGAAAACTACTAAATGGTGTACAGCTAATTAAAAAAATTCTTAGCTAAGGATTAAATGAAGTGTTTTGTGTGGTTGGTTTTTGGTGGTGGGTTTTGGGGCTTTTTTTTTTTTTTTTTTTTTGTAAAAAGAGAAGTGTATCCACTGAATTTGTTTGATTTGTAATTAAACCCTTAGCTCCTGGGTAGGAGATCTGCATGGTGGATGTGTGAGGGTTTTTTTTTCTTCCTTTCTCCTGCCAACCAGGTGCACTCAGTGCACTCGAGTGGGTGGATGGATGGATGGATGGATGCCCGTTGGGCTGTGAGTTGTTCTACAGGGGCAGCCCATGGCGTAGGGTAAGCGGCGCTGCTGCAGGAGAGCAGCTCTGAGCTGGTTCAGGTGGGGATAAGAAAGCACTGGAGGGAGAGAAAAATGTTAACCTTGATGATGGAGCAGATGCAACAGCATCCAGTGTGGCTCTTTAAGCATGTAACCTTCAAACATGGAAACCTTCTTTCATATAGTGGCCTGAAACATAGTCGTTGCTTTATTATAAAGGCTGATAAAGGTCTCACACTGTTTATGTAATTGCTCTGTCCTTGGCAAGAAAGGACATAGGAAGGCGCCAACTGTTGGTTTGGTTTTTTTAACGTTGATACTTTAAGTAGCACCAGCCAGTTGGCGTGGTGAGCGGAGCATCGCTGTAACCCACAATCAATTATTAAATTTTAGGATTGAAGTACAAAGTGCTCCAGGGAAAATGCCCTAGTAGTTTTCTTGTACTTAGAATCCTTTGCTTTAGCTGAAGATGGGGGAGAAGAGTTTGTATAGCAGGCTTGTTTGTTGTTTGTGTTTTTTTGGTTTGGGGTTTTTTTGGGGTAATCTGGCTCCCTCTTGCATTTATCTTTGTTCTTTTGGTATCCTTCCCTTTTCTGTCACCCGTCTCTGGCAAAGAGTGATGCTGGCCAGTAGGTTAGATGCTGCTAGAAGTGGTGTTTCTGCCACATATATAATACTGGCAACAAAAAGTTTAGTGAGGTTTTACTGCTTGGTAGAGAGGCCGAGAACAGGATCTGGACAAATAAACTTAGTTTTGAGGAAACTCCAGAGGTCATTGAAGAGGAGGGGTGTTGGAAGGGGAGCTGCAGTCTCTTCTGATAATGTCTTCTGGAGGTCAAGCCAAGTATTTGAGTTGTAACATTGGCAACCCCTCATCTGCTGCTTTAAAGATCAAGATAGTTTTATGCTAATGTCAGATACTTAATGTGGATGCCTTTCTTTTCTCTATAAATAATTATGAATGGGATAAGGATAAAACATGAAACACAAGCATTTAAATCCCATGTTATTTCTTACCTCTGACCTCCAAGATCTGGTGCAGCCCAGTGGATTTCTTGAGGTGCTAAATCTGCTTTTCTTGGCAGGTTTCTCTGTGGACTAACCCATTAACAAACGGTTGTATGAACGGAGGAGAGCAACAGCCTCCCTTGTGTGCCATTTTTCTGTGTATAACAGGGCAGTCAGTCCTGCAGAGCAAGTGGTGTTGAAACCTCTTTTTCTTTTTTTTTTTTGTATGCATTTTATCCAATTCTTGTTCATCTCTGAGGAAGCTTTGGGCTTGAGGAGTTGCTCTGTGTCTTTAATTATTGTAATTTGTCTAAGAAGCCTTATATTGGTGGCTTTTATTTTTTCTTTAAAAAAAACAAATAACATTCTCAACCAGTAGTTGAAAAGCGAAGCTGAGTTAAATTATTTTTTCCAGTGCAGTATCTCCAGAGAAGAATGCAAAATAATGTTTGTAAACCAGGCAACTCAGGTAAGTAATGCATGGGAACCAGAGAACTTGTTTGGTCAATCTATAAGAATCTGAAAACAAAACTGACCAACAAAAGATGAGTTTGTCTTTCTGCCCAAGGAGACGGAGATAAAATAATCAGTATGCATCTGGGAAGGCAGATGAGGCTCTAGAAGGTATGGTCTCTGTAATCTCTTCAGTTGATGGCAACAAAATTAAACTTGGTTTTAATCTGATCAGTTGCTTTTTATTATGCAACAGCCATCTGCATTATAACTTATGTTTGCAGTAACTAACCTTTCCCAGGCATCTATGCAAAGGAGATATAATTTAAACTTATTTAATAAAACGTTATCACTTCATGATTAATTGGATTGGCACATGGCACTCGTAACTAATAACTCTCAGTCTGTATTACACTATGTTTATTAGACTGCTAATGGATAACCGGTTTAATCATATGTCAATTAAAAGGATGAGTCGGTTTCATTTATTGCAATTAAATGGTATCCATAAACTGTGTTTGCAGGAAGTACCTAAATCACATCATGTATCAGTTGTATGTGTGGGCTCTGTTACCAACTCTACATAATCTGGGGGTGAATCAGTTCACGTATGAGAGCTTTGAATCTGCGTGTTGGGGTACTGGATTGTACTGTGGTACATGGCGCCGTGCTCGATGATGGGAGAAGGTCTGCCTGTGCAGCAGCACGTAAAGGTCAAGAAGCTTTGAAAAAATACAAATTTCCAAAACTCTCTTGATGAAGCCTTTGGCATAACAAGTTTTTAATTGCTTTGTAATTGGAAAACTGAATTTCTGACAGAGCTTGTCCTGTTTGCTTTCTGGAGGGTACGTGGTGATGAAACCCAGACCATCTTCCATTCCATCTTGGAGCTTTGCGCGGAATGTCCTGCGGTTGAGAAGAGGAGCAGATGAGGTGGGGAAGGGAAGCTGGGTGGGAGGATGGTCCATGTTGGGCATGGGACAGGCTTAGAGGATGAGATACCAAAGTTTCAAAGTGTTTTCCACGTTTGATGAATGCTGCTCGTGGCCAGTGGATGGAGTGGTGGTGTGGTGAGACCACCCTGCCCGCGGGAGGAGCTTTACAGCCCCTGGGGGATAAATAACAGGGATCTTGCATGGCAGGAGTTGTCTTGTGTTTGCCCAGTTTCCTTCGCTGGGCTTGTGACAGGAGCATCTGGTCAGGCAGGCAGGTGTTGGGCAGCAGCTTTTACGCTGGATAAAAGTGTTATTTGAACTCGGATGTGTTGAGGGCAGTAGCTGCAATGTGGCAGCACGTTGCTGCCAGCGCGGCCTGCGTTGAGGGCTTGTGTGCCTCTGTGCTGCATAATACCATAACGTGCACAAATAAGAGGATGATGAGAGTGATGTGTCTGCTGAGCCCACGGCTCTGTTGCAGCTATACTGGCTTCTGGCTTCTCCTTTGAAATCAGGATGAATGGGACATTTGGTGAACTCCTCTTAAGCTTTTTCTTCCCCATCATCTGGCCACCAAAATCTGGTGTTCTGGACGTGAATAAGATCGGACTCTTCTTCCCCTTGCTGGGTCTGCTCTTCTTGTGATTCTTGTTTAAAAAGTACATTGCCCAGCCTTGCAGTACCTCCCTAATTACGTCTAAGCTGTTTTTTTCCAGTGAATAACTAGAATATGGAGCAGAATTACAAAAGAAATAAAACTGGAAGAGTCTCTGCCCTTTGGGGAAGAATTTGGCAGAACAGCGTTTTCTGGGATTATTGTTTCTTTCAAAGACACAATATTTGAAGCTTTTGTTGACAATTTTCTATCAACAGTAGATCCTTGACTTGTCTGCAGGAGGCTGTGAGGACAGTTGCTGGACTGCTGGTATGAGCAGGTACAGAAACCGCGTGAGCGAGATGAGGTTCCTGGCAGGGGCTGTTTGAAATGCCATGGACATTATTTCACCTTCCTTCTCCCTCCTATTCCCCCAAAATTTTAGCGTAGAGGAAGGCGTTTCCGAGGTGGTTTTCAGCACACTTGGCTTTGGTAGGTGGAGAAACAGTTCAAAATGAAAGGTGTGAGGAACTGCTGGGTTACCGATTTTGCAGCACTAGGTGTCTATGAAAAATGCCAGTAGCACACAAATGAGAATCCTGTTTACAGGATACAAAATAAGCTTTTTGACAAATGAGAAGAATGAATCCTTCCTTAAAAGCAGCATTTGAGTGCCTTTTTTTGCTCATCTGTTACAGCGATCTCCAAAGTAGTGCGCACAATATTTTTGGTGGGCAGGAAGAAAATGTTATCACTTCAGTAATACGTGTATGTAATTCATAAATAGACATATATTGGGGGTGCAGGTGCAAACGTTTTTTTTCCTGGTAGCAGTGCGTGATCAAAAAAAATTGTGGGACCACTGATCTATAACTGTCCTCGTCACGGAAATAAAGCATCTCCTCGGTTTGGAAACGTGCAAGCGGTTCAGATGGGCAGCCAGGAAACACGCTGCTGGGTTTAGATGTAAGAATGCTTCGCCCTTAATTGAAAGCGTGGTGTTTTTTACAAGTATCACAGTCAATGACTTGTCTTGAGCAGCTAATTAGTGCGATTATTCCACAGCTGCATTAGTTTCACCACAAAGGTTTTCTCTTGTTTTATCAAAAGGATCAGTGTCTCTGTGAATGTTTCAACCTGACAGGTCTTAAATAGCAAGATGGTCCCCTCCCTCCCTCCCTGCCCCCAAAATGTGTGCTCTGGAAAAGCAGAGTTTGATCTCTTGGAGGAGTAAGCGTGGGTTCTCCTTTTTCATTTCTACTCTGAATTATTTTCAACATCGGTCCTAAACAAAGCCAGAAAACTTCCAGCAGCGCTGTCTCCCAAGCACAAGAAGCTCTCGGTGCCCGCAGCCTCCAGGGGAGACCTGAAAGGGACGCTGGCTCCTGCACTCCTTTGTCCCATCAGCATCCTGCAGGTAGCAGTGGAGCCAGAGGTGGGCTTTTCAGCGTCATCCTAGAGCCAGGAGAGTTACTGCTGGCGTCTACAAGCATGGCCCTGCATCATTATAGACAAACGAGCCCTTTCCTTCCATGAGCTGACAGCAATCAGCTCCAGCAGTCAGAATCACAAACAAAATATCCTGAATTATATGCACTGTAGCTCTTACATGGAGTCATGTATTCTTAGCCACTTCCAACATCCTTCCTTTGAAGGATGTGCAGCTTGGTATTTACATACCCTAACTGTTCTGCCTTATCCTACGGAAATGTCTTATAAGTGGATTTTTCTTCTGAGGGCTAACAAAATGATGGGTTGCTTCAGAAGGTGTCCCTGCAGTCCCTGGCAAAGCCCGGTGGTTTGTCCCATGCTGTCTGGTAGGAAGCTCTGCTGGCCAAGGGCTTAGAAATAGCTCTTTGGTGGTGAAGCAGTGCAGGGTGCTGGCTCAGGCCAGCCTGACATGCTTTATAAAGTGTGCCTGAAATAAAGCTGTTATGGTTGTTTATTCTGCCTGTTCTTGTATCTCGCCACTCTCGGAAGATGCTGGTAGGCCTAAAGTGGGAGTTGGGGTCTTTTTTTTGTGGGGGAGTCTGGTTTCTAGCTATGAAGAGTGTTGACACCATCGAATCCAACCCCAAGGTAGTATTTTGCAGCAAATAACTGAACTTTGTTACGTTATGCTTTCGCAAGATAGGTAGATTTACTTTATTTATTTTTGAGGTAGATCATTAGACCTGGAGTACCATCTATACCTATCGTTAGACTTGATACAGCCCTTCGTTACTTTTATAAAAAGGGAATATGAGTACCTGCTGCTATCTATAAAAGCATTTGTTTTTCTTGTGGATGATAGTGGTAAAAATTGAAACGGCAAATAGCTCTTTGCAGCTGGATATTGGCATTTGGAAATGGTTGGCTGCAGTCGAGTTAAGGCAGCCTAATGTGGCTGTTAAGTACCTGAAGTAGGTCGGCTCCAAATTCCCCCTCGCGTGGTGCGGCATATCCTCACCCATCCCACCTCACGTTCCGGTGTAATTCCGCAAGCTTTGACTGCTGGAGCCGCCATCCCGCTTCTGGAAGCTGAGCTGTATCTCTCTGGTCTTCCCACAGCAATTCCGAGCATCCTGGCGCTTCCAAGCCTCCCTTAAGCTCCTCCAGCATGACCTCACGAATCCTGCTACGCCAGCAGCTCATGCGTGAGCAGATGCAGGAGCAGGAGCGTCGGGAGCAGCAGCAGAAGCAGCAAGCAGCCCAGTTCATGCAGCAGCGAGTACCCGTCAGCCAGACACCTGCCATCAACGTCAGCGTCCCCACCAGCCTGCCCCCCGCCACCCAGGTACCCATGGAGGTCCTCAAGGTACGCCCGTCTCTCTGCCTTTCTGCTGAGGAGCTCTCGCTCATCTAAACTTACTTTATTCAGTAGGAATGGGGTTATAGGGGTTTTCAGCAATTAAATTTTGCAAAGAATCTGCGCTCTGGCTTGATCTGCAGCTTATTTTGGTGTCCTGGTAGCGAAGAATGGAAAACCTTTTTTAAAAAAAGTTTGTGTGACTTTTGTTTTCTTTAAACTTTGAGGTTTTGTTACAAAGTGAGTGTTTCCGTCATTTTCCCTTTGGAAAACGCTTCTCTGGCTTTCTAGTACTTTGTTATTTTCAAAAAGAAGAAATTATAATATATATTCGAATCAGTATTTTGGTTTTTAAAAGAAAACAGTGAAATATTTTTGTAAAATGGAGTCAAAACTCATTACAAAAGAGCTCCTCACAAAGTCTTAATTTGAAATACGGGTGAGTTTCCAGCCTCTTGCAACGAGTCTCCGTAATCCTTTTTTGCTTAAATGACTTGTTTGCTATTAGCAGCTTTGGATTCCTTGTCCTACTGGAAACTGTAGGAGCTTGTTAGTATCCCTCTGTCAAAGGGGATGTAGCTTGCTAATTACTCAGAGGAAAAACATGAACAGCTATAAGGAAAGAGATAATTTCGTGCACTGAGTAAGTCTGAGTAGAGTAAAGCGATGTGAAATGTGTGAGTAAAAGAATGCAAAATGTTCTGGAGAAGTTTGTTGACGTATTTCATGAAAATAAAATTTTCATTAGTTTTGAAGAGTTATCTGTTTGCTCTGCAGTATTGCTAAATATTTTTATTACAGTCTCACGTTTAGTAACCGCTTTCAGTTGGGAAGCGTATTCTTACCAGTTCAGTTAATTCGAGTTACAAAACGCTTGTAGTGTGCTCATCGCTGTAATATATCAATGCCATGTATTCGGAGATTTAGTTTTAAAATAGACTTGCAGGCTCAGGATTTCGAGGCAGTCTGTGTGACCGGTTTACAGAGGAAATGTAGGCTGCTTTCAAGTATTGAATCTGCATTATGGGATAGTGTTGACACTGCCAAAACTAATACTTAATTGGGACAGCAGAGCCATACTCAAGTGTGGTCTACAGGCTAGGAGCAAAAAGACAACGGTTGAATATTGATTTTTTTATATATATATATATATATTTCCATTAAAAATTAAATATGATATACTTTGAGCGCGTGTGCATGTGCGTATAGTAGGGAATCCGAAATTGACTGGGGAGAGCTATTTTGTCTAGCATTTGTGCATTACACACAATGTTTGTGTATAACAATTTGTTAAACTTGTTTCCAGGTTATGACACTGCAGTTATAATTCAGATCCAGCAGATATGTAGGTGCTATGAAATAGGGGGGTTTTTTGTTTGTAACGCACTTAGTTAAATAAGCATATGTTAGATTTTTCCATCCTTTCATCCTAAGATGTTGTGATGTGAATTTTGGTTTGTTTGGTGGTGGTTTTTTTTGTTTTGTTTTGATTTTTTGTTGTTTTTTTTTTTTTTAAACTTCTCTGAAAACTTGTAGGGAAGTGTTTATTTTCTGAAGGCCTTTACCATTAAGGAGGGAGTGTAATATCTTGAAGAAGCATCAGCAGTTGTCTGTATTGTTCATTTTACAATTGCCTCTTTATATGAGAGAGGAGGGGAGGCAGCCCTTTATTTCTGAGGGACAAACTACAGCAGACGCTCCAGCCGGGAGGTGATGCTCGGTTATTACAGATGATGAGCTGGCTTATCGTAGGACTTGTGTGTGGCTCTGTAACCTGCTGGAGCATTGCTGGGGAACTTCACGCGAAGGACTTGAACCTGAATCCTCGTCCTCCAGGACTGCAATATTAGTGTCTGTCCCCTGCTCCCTCCTGGAGGAGGATCTCCTGCAAAGAGGGAGGACACCTCCTCTGTGGTCACCTGTGGCCCAAAGGGCAGCGTGCATGACCCTGTAGAGCAAAAAATTAAGAGAACGTATGCTTAACTGTCTTGTGAATTAAAAGTAGTACCTGGCAACAAGTGCCTTTTGGCGACAGAATAGTGCATTGAGAGTGACGGGTTGTGTATGTGAGCTGCCTGCTGGAACTAAACGATGCCTGTCTTCTCATCACCCGCATTTACGTATGTAACAGTCAAAACTAGCAAAACCAAGTCCTTTTGGTAGCTCTCTGTGCATGAGAGAAAAGAAACTGCTTTGCATAGCATGAGAGAAAAGAAACTGCTTTGCATAGTTGTTCTGCTTGTGGTTTTGGTGAGTGAAAGCAGCTAAAGATTCATCCTTTTTATCCTTACTAATAAAAGTGAACCAGTTCTGTATTAAAAAAAAAAAAAAAAATCAGCACAAAATACCAGGCTTGACGTCATGATCTTGCTGAAAATTCACCACCGATGTTTCAGTGGGAGTAGGATTTTGCTGAAAGGTCCGTGTGATTTTGGTTGTGGATTTTTTTTTTTTAAATAGATTATTTGGCTCAAAAGAGGAGATTAACAATAAAGCAGGATCTTCCTGGTGCCGATACACTGTCAGCCAGCTCTGCCCGCGGTAACGCTGTACGAGTGACATCATTTCCCTGCAGCTGCTTTTTACACTTCACTTGTTTTTTAGCTGTAGACAAATTTTCCATATGAGCTGTACAGAAGTTTTAATTAGATAAATAGGGAACTAAGTTGGTAACTTTATTATCCAGATGGTTTGGATTTAATGACCTTAAAGAATGCGATAGACAAAAAGGGTGTGGGTTGGGGTTTTTTTTGTTTTTTTTTTTAATGCTTTAAGAAATGTTAATCTGCAAGGCAACCTTCTTTCAAAGAGATCTTTTCGTGTATTACTTCACAAACAAATAAGACCAAACGTAGTAGCTGGTTTTGTTGTTGTTTTTGTTTGGTTTGTAACTTTGTATCAAAAAAACCCACTCCAATCCTGTTGAATTTGTCAACATTTCATGTTTTTGGTTACATTGTGTGACTTGCCCTTTCTCCCATATCTCACAATGTGACAAGGAGAATAATACTTGCATGTCTGAGGATGTTCGTTTGGAATGACGAGTTTAAAAAGAAGCTAAAGGTGTTAATGAGCTTGGATTTTACATTTGTTTCAAGATGTTGAAGATGCTCATTTAAAAACAATACAGATGGAAAGAGAAATACATACAAATCTGTGTCACATTGCATAGGAATCTCCAAATTACATAATGTGATATGCTCAAGGCCATATGAATAAATAGAATTTCATTTTCTTGAGTAATGACGATGAATTGCATCACTTCTCTGCCAAGTAATGTAGCTTGGCAAGGTAGGAAATGACCTGTTGGAATTCAAATGTCGTGTTGCTTTGTGCAGCCTAATTAAGAGATGGACTAGGAGTGGGTCTAATGCATTTGAAACAGTATCTCTTTGAATCTAATAGCAAAAGGAAGATTTGTTATGGCTTTCAGTTACCCTTCTGGAGAGCTTCACAGCCGTACAGGCTGGTTTATCATTAAGTGCCTTCTCATCCATCTCCTGTTGGTAGCTGAGGACTAATGCTGCAGACAGATGTCGCAAGAGTTTCTTTGCTCCTGCTGCCGTTCACCTTCTTGCTCTGCCTTGGAAATAGGAGCAAATAACTTAATGTTGATCATTGGAATAGTTCCAAGCCCTGTCAATGTTGGATCAGGATTCGTTCCAGAGGCACAAAGTAAGTTTATATTTTTATTTAAAAGAGTTAACTTCTTTGCAGAGTTAATCTTTAGATGTCTTCAGTGTGTTGTTATATGGAGTATCTTCTTCCATACAGGTGTGTTTAAGTTCTGTATACTTAATTGGTGTGAAGAAGCTGTTCGTTTTGTTGTTGTTGATTGCAGTTACTCTGTTGTCTTATCTGTTGGAGCAGAAGCAGCACTGCAGATCTGGACTTAAGTATTCTGGAGCTGATCTGTGGGAACTGGTTGCTGCATTTCTGTAGGCAAGGTTAGCCCAGGACCTGAGGAGGTCGTGCGTCAGGTCCCTGCCTGTAGTCACTGAGACCTGGTGATAGGTTAGTCCTTTTACTCCCCAGTCATCCATTTGCAAAACAATACTGCTATTAATCCCATACCTTGTAGAGTTAAATTTGTTAAAGGTGATGAAATCCTCGGCTATTAGAAATTGAGAGACTACTCTCTTGGTTTGTAGTGATGCCGGTCTGTTAATCAGCTTCTCTATAGCTGTCTTGGACTTCATCTGTTACTGTCTTCCTGCTTGATATCATGGAATTAGCTTTTATGCTGTAGTCCTAGCAGCTGTCTGTTGACAGTTATTTAGGGAGCATCTCCAGTTGATGCGATACAGTTGCTGGGTTTTGCTTTTTGTATCTTTTGTGCCCCCCACCCCCACTCCCAGCCTCCTTTCCTACCAAGCAACTCGCAGGATTCTTGTAAAGTGAGCGATCTCCTGCCTGCCGAGTTGCTGGCAGCAGCAGGACAACTCCCTGCCTTTCTGACAGGCAGTGATACCCTACCCAGCCTCATCTGTAGGATGGTTTTCAGTCTTCTACATCAGTCCAGGCAGCTGATTTCAGGATATTTTTTTTTTTTGTTCAGCAGGCAGAAACGCTGACTTGTATGACCAGGATTTTACCTAATGTCCCTCTGGCATCTTCGCCAAAGCTGCACTGTAGCAGTAAGGGTCTGGGGCTCGCCACCCTTTACATGGTTTTAAGAGACACAGAAGGAAAAGGGTCTTTCTTCATCTAAAAGATCCAGGGGAAAAAACCAAGGAATTACTCTAAAGGCTGAAATTACCAGCCATTGTGCATTATTCCAGCAAGCAAGGCTTGCAGGATCCTCTACTTGATTTTTGGATATGTCTTTGAGAAGTTCTGCTGATAGAAGTAGTCAGACCTGAGATGTTGATTAGGGCTTGCCTTTGAAGATCGCCTTTTTCTTTTTTCTTTTTTTTTTTTTTTAAGTCCACTTGTCTCAAAGTAGCCTTATTTACAGAATTTGCAGTGGTCCAGAAAGTAAACTTATTGCAGCAATTCAGAGAAGTGGGCCAGGGGAGGAGTGGGGACTCACCTGTTTGCTCATTGAGAAACTTTACAAAAATTGAATCGCAGCTACGCTGTGTGGTTTGTATTGCTTTGCCTGATTTCTGGATGAAGTTTACTGTTCAGAACAAGCATAACACAGTCCCCTAAGTACTTTGGACCTGCCTGCCCAAAACACGATGTGGCATTGCAGAAACTGTGACTGGTGTGAGCAGGATTGTGTCCTCCATGGGAGGAGAAGCACTAGAGCATCCTCAGGAGTCATGAAAGGAGGCTCAGGGCCAGTATCAGCCCACAGAATTGCAAATTAGTTCCTTTGAAAACATTACCAGTTCTTGCAGGAGTCAAAACATTAGCTGTGGGCAGCTGACATCCATCACTAGGCAGATGGAAGGTGGAAAATTGAGGGTGAGCACTTCTTCTCTCTGTCCCCCCGGTGTTGTTTGTTGGTGTTTCTCAGTTGGTGCATGGATGTGAGGCTTGTGCTGTCGCGTTTTTAATGTGATGCACCAGGTCATTGATGGAAGCCTAAACTGGACGCGTTGTGGTTGAAATGGCATGGTCCTGTCCCAGTCTGTTCCTGCTGCTGCATGCTAATGCTCCCGAGGATGTGGTTGGTTTCTATCCCCTTCCTCCTGAGTGTTGTCACACCAAATGAATAGCACAATAAGAAATCTGCTGGACTTCTCATGTCTCTTTCTCCCTCTTTGTCCGCCATTGGGGATGTCAGAATGTAACTTCTGTTTGGCACAGGCACTGAGATGGGAGATGCCTGAGAGCTGCGTCAGATGCTGCTGCAAAGTACAGCCTCCAGGGCTGGGGTGAGAACCCAGTCCATGAACTGGCGTGTTCCTGCAGTCGTGCAGATGTCTTTTGGACACTGCATAAATGCTTTGCGGGTAAGAAGATAAAAGCAGGTCTCCTGACCAGCAGATGATATAACAGGTCCCTTTCAGGATGCTAACATCCCCTTTATCCTTGTTTCTGGAGGGTGAGCAAACAGTTCCCTTGCTCCAGGGGATGTGGACAAGGCGGGTCCTGCTTTGAGATCTCTCTTCTCTGGCCGTGGGATCTGTGCTCCCGCATAGCGCCTGCCCTTGCTTATGGGGCAGTTCACCTCAAAATGTGACATGTAGATAAAAGCATATGTATGGAAATATAGGCTCCAAAAACATTTTTAATATTTGTTATTAACAGATTGTTAATAGTGTATTTGCATACAAAAATATTTATAATACACTGGATATTTAAAAATTTATCTGCCACTAAGGACCCCACTTAGGATTCCCCCTGCTGCACTGCCTAGGTCAGTGTCTTCATGGTAGATGTTACCTGCTCTTTTGGTGCCAGAATTACAGCTCTTTACTGCTGTGTCTTGTCACTGTGGCCTTTCTTCTTTTACCTGGGGTCCTAAACAAGCTGAAACCTCTTCTTTTCAAAGTCTAGAACCAGATACTGTTTAATGGATTTCTGCTTTAGCATTACAAGAGCTTTTGCCCATCTCATGGCAGTATTGTGGGCTGATCACTACTGATACCAGAGTGGGTCTGTTTGTCTCTTCCTTAATGCTGTCTCGTTGCTGTAGTTCGGGTTTGTGCTCATCTTTCCCCTTCCAGCCACTTTTTCTGTGCCGACATTGGTGGGTGCAGGCGACCAGGCCGGCCTCTTGCCTTCACCCGTGTCTCATTGTTCGTTCAGATTTAAAGTGCGCCACCAGGATAAGCTCTTTGCGTCGGATACCCTGTATTTCTTCGTTTTTAAAATACCAGGCATGCCTTCTGAGTGATGTTAATGAGTATGGACATATATATAAAAAAAAAAAACACCCCGTCCTAGTCCTTTTTCAGTGTGCTTATTACAGAGAGACCTGTGGTGGTAATGCAGCCCTGCCTAGCAGGGGAGGCTGAGCAGTTCGCAGTAGTGTTCTTAGTGTAATAATTACCATAAAACTTCATTGTATATGGGACTTATCTCACGGTTCTGAAGAACAGGAACAATGGGACGTCAAGATAAACGTGTGGTAGCATCTGCTACAGCAAATGTGTATTTGTGGACACGCTTATCTGATTAAAAGTTAATTTAATCTAACCTGACAATGGTAGATAGTAGTGTGTGCCGGTATGTTAAATAAGCGTGGTGGGTATTTGCAATTGAGAACTGAGACAAGATTTGCCAGGCCGCGTCTCGGTGAGCTACAGACAGAACATTTAAACTAAAGTTACTTAACACTCAGGGACTCTGGTGTACATATACGTAACTTAAGCCTACAGCAAATTCTTCATAAAGAAAAACATGCATTAAACAGCAGAACCACTAAAGCCTGCCTTGTCTCCTAAGCCTTCACGTAAGTAAAAGTATCTCTCAGGCCTTAAACTTTTGCTTGCTTAGTGGGTTGAAAGCTATTCCAAAACAAGCACTGGTGCTTGATGTCTGTGGTTAGTAATAGAGGTAAAATGTAAACTCTTGCTTAACACCTAGGTTATTAGACATTAAAAATGCATGGAATTCAAGGGGGCAACATACTTCTGTGTACGAGTGTCTGACTGCTTGGCTGCTGGTGCAAAACGCTGCTTTCACCCTTCGTCCCAAATGTCCTTTTTCCTATGAATGCAAATCGGTGTGTTGCTTAGCTCTTGAGAGAAATGCTGTTGCGGATGAAGATGTCTGATGTTTCCATCTTAGCTCTTCAGCTGTGGTCACTGTGGCACAAAATACATCTCCCAAAGTTATGGGGCAAAGCATGAATTGGGCTGCTGGGATATTTCCTGGGCAAATCATGCTGGGAGCAGAGCACGCAGGTAACTGAGCAGAGTGGGAAGGCAGCTGAGAAACTGCTCCTTGTAATAGAGCTCTTGCCCTGCAAGTTCACAGTAGTTACCTGGTAGTTTGAAATAACATTTTTGACATAGAGGAAATAGGGATATATTTGCACAAAATGATAGAGGCATCTGGGTCCAAGCTTTGATGGCCTTTTAGAAGGTTCTCGGTGGTTTATACCCTAGTTGGTGGTCTTGAGGATTTGCTTTGCGCAGGCATGGTAACATCCACAAAGTTAACAAGAGCGTGCTAAATTTGTTCTCTTATGGCTTCAAAGCACTGTTTTTTTTTCTTTCCCCCCACCCGCCATAGTCTAGACATATTACCTGATGGCTGAGTTACCAGACCTTGGGAAAATGGTGGTTCACCATGTGTCAGTGGCTGTTTCGGACCTCCAGAAGATGAGTTAATCTTCCTAAAGATGTGTAGATGCCCATAGCTGTGGGTATTAAAAGCATTGATGAGGCTCCACCAGCCCACCACCAGACAGGTTTTAAGAGCTTCTACTATTAAGTCCTTGTTTTGGTCAATGTTAATTTAAAAAACGCCTTATTCCACTCTCCTGGTTGAGCCAAGGACGTATGAAGAGGGTGAGTGCTGGTCATTGCAGTTGTTTGTCGAGTCCACGGCTTAATTCGGCAGAAAATAGTTCCCGGAGCCACACGCAGCGCTGGAGAGTGGGGGAGTTGGGTGGGGGTCTAGGGAGGCCTCTGCTGACACCTTCGATAGATGTTAAACTTTAAATGTGAAAATTTAGATCTGCTTAAAGTAATCTTTTGGTATTATGTATGCTCGCAAATATTTCAGTTCTTCATCTAGTTTGGCACCGTTATTCTCCGAGATGCTGAACCTGTGTAGTGAACGAATTCAAAGTGACAAGCTGGAGACATTCCTGCCATTCAAGAGAGGCTTAAGGAATTTCTTATTGGCTAAATTACAAATATGTAGCATTTTGCCCAGCACTGCATGGCAATTTCAACCTGCCTGACCGTGACAAGATTAGCACTTTTCCTCCCCTCCCCAGCAGTGATATTTTTTTTTTAAAAAAATTAGATTAAGAAGTACCAGGCAGAGATGCAAAAGCTTGAAAGAGTAAAAAAGACCCTTACCTTGAATGATTCTGTCTGTCACTGGATTGGTTCCTTAATTAGCCCCATGTCCTTTAACCTCTTGAGAAATAAGTAAGGGATAAATTTGGGGATAAAGACAAAGACGCCCAGAGATTTACCACACACCGCTAGGTAATTCATCAAGGAATGTTGGTAATTAGCCCTGCCTCTTTCCTTTCTGGCTCATTTAATAAAACTGGTTGATTTAAAATAATGCCTGCTGGTTCATTATCAACTACTTTAAGAGCCAAGTTATGAACTTGAAACAAAAACTAGTATTGTGTTTTCTGTAAAGGACTTGGCAAGTGTGTTTTGTTTTGTTTTTTTAAAAAAGAAATTATTCAGTCCCATCATCAGCCTCTTCAACTTGATAATTAAATATTACTTTGTTTGGATTAACATTTGGCTTTTTGGGTGTATTTATTTCTAGTGTCTACTACTGAGAGGCAGAGAGGAGGAAAAAAAATCCAAGATCTTGAAGAGGTACATGTCAGATTGTGTTAAGAAAGCATGGCCTGATGGAATTCAACTGAATACAGACTTTACAATAGTAATAGTCGTCCCGTTGAGGAAGTGGGTAACTGCTTTAACCCTTTATCTCTCGGAAATGAGTGCCAGCTTCATGTCATCGTCTTTGAGCAAAATGATCCATTTTAGTAACACATCTCTTCAGTGCTTGCAGTGGAAATTGTCCCTGAATTGAGGACAGAACTCACCTGGTTTGTATTTGCTTAGGAAAATATTCATGCAATGTTCTTTCTTTTTCTTTATAGACAGGAATAGCATTAATCAGAAATTAAACAAGAGGATCAGGCTAGAACTGGATCAATACACTGCTGCCTTGGCACTTTTCTGCGAGAGTATCTCTGTATGGCAGCATCCCGTTTGAGTTTGTTACATCAACAATTGCTAGTCAGCAGATCTGGTTAGGTCTGTCTGTCTGACTTTTAAGAATTAAGTTACTATTATTGTAAATCTGCCTTTAATAATTAATGTCAGACTTGGATTGCAACACTTCCGAAACTTGTGGGCTGGAGGAGAAGCAGGCTGTGCTAGCCTTCTGCTAAAGATCTGGCTTGCCAGATCTTGAATCCCTTAGAAGACTTCCTGTGAACCTTTCCTAACTCATCAGTGTCATCTAGGGCAGAACTGGACGTAGTGTTTCAATGCAAATAAGAAAAAATATCCTTCTCCCTTGTCTTCCATACATCCCCTGGGAAGATGCTTTATTCTGGTGAAGTTTGTGGTTGTTACTTGCCACTGTGACCCAGCAAAACTGTGTGTCTGCTTTTATATGCTTGGCAGATTGGTAAATTTTCAAATAATAAAAAAAATCAATGTGTTGGCCTTTGGGGAAATATTACTCTGCCAATCCTTAGTTCTCAGCAATTCTTTTGTTACGAACTAGAAAAATACCTTGCTGCCTCCAGATGCTTGCAGAGAGGGCGCTGGGGTAACAGCTCAACCCTGCAGGCTCACTAGAGAAACTTCCACTGGATGCCAGTTACACGTGTTTATTGTTTTGAGACTTCTTAATAACCTTTTATAGTTTAAATTGACTTAGAATTAGATACATTTTTTCCAGCTTGTAATGATGTGGAGCAGAAAATCAAGTATCTTTTTTTTAAGCGGGGAAAAAAAAAAAGAGAGGAGCCCCCCCGCCTCCAACAAAGAACTCTATTTAATACCAGTGTCTTTGCAAAGTTAGAATGTCCATGCTGAAATAATAGTTTGGGTTTCCCCCATCATATTATCTTTTTAACATACTGGAACAATATTTTGTTACGGACCTCTGTGACTTAGTGTCCTCAACTTGATGAGTATCAGTAGTTGAAGTTCCAGCTAGTTCTTTGAAAATTCTTGGGTACCTTGCACAATGCAAGCAGATTTATTTTTCATTTGAACTGGCTCATGAGCAGCACGCATTTCAACATCAGTATTACAGTAATTAAACAATAGGCAAAATGCTGGGAAGCACTGAGAACTCCTTCAGGTAAATCTTTCACTGCACTGCATTTTCATAATCTCTCAGCAGATGGCATTATGGTTTCCGAGAGCGTGTGTATTTCTTGGGAAATCTCTCCTCTGATAAGTAGTCTTTCTAGACTATTCCTTTCTCTGATGAAGGCTAATACTCAGGTGTTGAAAACTATTTTGACACATTATTCTAATTGTGTTGTTTACTTGTGTTACTGTATTTTATTTTCACCAACTAATGTCCTAGAGGTGCCTTTAAGCCGTTAACCAGTTAAATGCTGTATGTAGTTGTTATTACGTGCAAAACCCAATTATGGCTAGAAAGTCTGTGAAAGGCAGGCTGCCTCTTTTAAATAAACCTGCCATCCAGTAGAAGTAATAAACTTGTTGTTCAGCAAGTAAGACTAGAGTGCAAAAAAAGCTTAAGCGATGAAACTGGAGTGTGTTTTCCATTGAACATTCCTGATCCCCAAAGCTACGTGCTATGTAGGACACAACTGTATTGTGTTAAATTATACCCCCCTTCCTTCTTTGTGCTACAAATCCTGGTTTTTGTAGATAATGTGAGCTAGCAAAAGAAAAATCATTTGAAGAAGTGATGGCTTTCTGGAAAAAAGTAGTAAATATTGCTGTATTTCTAAATTAACATGGCTTACACAACCCAGAAGCCATTAGCTGTTTTCAGGCAACCCACCTACTTGAAGCCCTGGCATCTGACAACAGCATTTTTGTTACCGACTTGGCTGGAATCTGCCTCGTATCTCCGAATGTACACATTGACATCAGCAGGAACGTGGCTTGTGTGTTTAAAGAAACCAGTGTTTCAAAGCACTGGTTTTCTGTCTTGGAGCAATGTAGTGCTTGTATCTATCTATCCATCTATCCCCACCTTTTGATCAGGGAGAGCAGCAGAGCCGCTTGCCAAAAAGCATCACAGGCCATGAGTGCTACGGATGCTGAATGTATGGGAGTGTTGGGCGCCGTCGCTGGAGCTGAGCTTGGAGTCTCAGCCGCAGTCGGGCATCTAAGCATCTGTAAAAGGTCTAAGGGTTCATTGCTGCAAGCTCCAGAAAATCCTGAGAGTGAGTTTCAGATGAAAATAAAAACAGGCGACTAATGGAAATTCTCTTTTTAAAAATTACTGCCTTCCTTGAAAGGAACCCACTTCAAGACTGAGGTGTAGAAAACACTTTACCTGCCTACCCCGGGTCTTTATGAAGGTCTTGTTGAGGACCAATGGGCAGCAGACTAAAACTTGTCTTTAAGAAGATTTCTGGTAGGTATCTAAGGCCATGACTTCTCTCTGCTCGTGTTTTCTCTTTATGTGTGTGGGGTTTTTGTTTCTTCTGGGTTTTGGGAGTCCTGTTTCAAGACAGGCTTACTCCAGTTTACCCATATCAGTGATCCAGAGAGCCGTTGCCCTTAACCAGCATCGCTGTCCCCATGGCAGCTGACCGATAAACCCGGTTTTGGCGAGACAGCCTGTTCTTGCTGGGGGGCAGAGCTGCTCTTAGTGCTGCTGCCATCTCATGTGAAGTAGGGCTGTTCCGTTAAAGCAATGTGGTGCATTTCAGGAGCTGTTTTAAAGTTAATTCCTGCCTTATTAAACACTGCTTTAAAGTTAATTCTTGTCTTGTTTAACAGAAAATTCTCAGAGGTGAGACTTATGTTTAAAAAGAATACAGCAATCAGTATTTTCATAACTTATGTAAAAGTATTATCGTAACTTACTAATTGAAAAGTCTTCCTTTGAGCAGTGTAATACTATTTTACTGTGCTATTTACTTAACTTTTTTAAAATTCTGCTTCCAGACTCCCACCAAAACTGTACTCTTCTGAAGTACCATGGTAGCCTGGGTCTCAAAGAAACAATTTGTTCAGGGAAGGAGTAAAATGACCTTGAATGAGTCAGCACTTGTGCGTAGCAATCGTAAGCTTTCTGTCCTCTTTGCTTTCTAAAAGGAAATGAATTCTGGACCACAGGCACCATTCATTGCGTGGTAGTTAATGGGCTCCATTCACATGAAAGTTCATATATTCCTTAAGGGTTCAGCCCTGTATGGTTTGCAGTGTAAAAGGAAAAATAGTATTTAATCATGCTAGTGTTGCTCTTCAAAAGAGTTTATCCTTTTCTAATGTACGTTGGCTTTTTGAGGGAAGAAAAATGGTGCCTTCTGCTCTAGAGTGCCGCTTGTTGAATAAGGGCCGCTTCGCAGTGGGTCACTGTTCAGAATTGCTGCCTCCTGCCTTTCCCTGCGGTGTTTAATGTAAGTAACAAGGAAAAAGCTTCCAGCCAGGGCTTCCGCCTGTTCGCAGGACTTATCCTTAGAAAACCCTTCTCTCTGAACTTACACCTTCCCCAAGAAAGCTTATTCATTCCATTTATCTGCTTTGGTTGAAGGCAGTACCTGTGAGGAGTGAGTCAGGTCTTGAAGGCTCTGCGTGAAGTGAGCACACAGTGTCTAGACTTACTGCTTCGGATGTGGAGTGAGGAATGTGCTGACTGCTGTGGGACCTGGGGGATAACGACAGATAACTATTCGAGCAACACAATCCAATTTTGCATTTTCTTCTCTAGTAGCTGCAATTCCAGATAACATACCGAAATAGCTATTGCTACCAGCTGTATATGAGCAGTAGGCCACCAGATGGGGTAAAGCAGAAGCAGCTTTGGCTGTTACTCGATTCCTTATTTATGCCCATTTTTATTTTTTGGGTACAGTTCCGTGATACATTGACTGTGGCAGCAAAGGTGAGGGCTGATGTCCCTTGCAGCCCTGGTAGTTACTGCTCCCATGGTTATACCATTTGCGGAGCCACACTAAAAATTACCTGGGATTACTGAGGCAATTTGAGATTTTAAAAAAGGCCTGGTTTTGGAAAGGTGACTTTTTCTTTTAATCAGCTTAGTGGTTTTGATTGCCTGGGTCAATGTAGCTCTGCAAATCGTTCTGCTTGCTTAACTGAGGGGTAAGCGCAGTGAGCTGATGCGGTAGGGCGAGAACAAGGACCTGGAGATCACCACCGACACCTTCGCAGGCCAGCTCCGCCTTCAGTGCGGAGCAGCAATGCCATTTTGAAGTACATTCCCAGTTACCCCCACTTTACTACGTGTTAGCTTATTTTTGCCCAGCGCTGTTGCTGGGTACTAATTAGATTCTTGTCGGAGGAAACTAAATGAGAAGACCTCGTGTTACCCAGCCACTCCTGGGAGTTCAGACTAGAGCTGGTCTGACATCAATGGCTTGAAATGCATTTCGTGTTCTGAACCATTCCCCTGCGGGGTCCCACGTCTTGCACCGTGCTGTGTGAGGATGCACAGCTTGCTGTGGTGTCCCCGGGACCGGCTGCAACTGCATTTGCCATTGTCATACCCAACTGTTTGCTATCAGGGGTGTACCGGCATCTCCTCTGGCTCCTAGCAGATGTTGAAAAAGCTCCAAACTTCTGTTTTTCCTCCATCCAAACTTTATTTCATTTAAAATAAAGTCTGTTCAGTGTGAGTTTATGTGCATTTTTGAAGCATTAAGATCTCTAAAAATATTTATTCCATCCTGTAAAGTAGTGACATGCTAAAATGGGTTTGTACGTGACATTTAAAAAGGGTGAGGAAGGTGGGGAAGATTGAGTTAGGATCCAGTTAATCCACATCTAATCTCTAATTACATCCTTTTAACTCTAGCATCTGCTTGCCTTGAATTGTGTGATGTTCCCATACTATTTCTTGGGTAAAAAGTACTAAAACTTTGTGTGTGTTATGAATCAGTGATGAGAGGTGTGTTGTAAAATACATGTCATGTTGTTTGTTTTTTTTCAGTGTTAAAAGGAGATGCATGATTTTTTTACATAAATAAATATGGCTTTAGTGGAAGATACTATGCCTCTTTCCCCTTGTGAACATAGTTCTGCTCTTGTAATAGCATTTGAAGGGTTACATTAGTGTGGGTCAAGTGCGGTTTAAAATAGGATTCTTCTGAGACCAAGCCTGGAGGCCCTGAATTTCTTTCTCAAAAGGCGTTTTGATCTTCTGACAAAACTATTACTTCTGAATTTCTTGGCAATTCGTATTTGCAACTAACCTTTGGAGAACTGGAATGATAACACACACTCTTCTTTGTGTTTTATGAATGTGCCTCTCCTGGCGAGCTGTTGGCTTGTGCTTTTTTGAAGTTCAGATGAAACCATTGCAAAGAGTTTTCTATAAGCTTCTTGGGAAGGTGGAATTTGTCTGGTGTCGTGTAATAAAATGTGATTCCAGTCCTGCAGAAAGAGCCCTGACCCTGACTTTGGTAGGACTCCGCGCAGTAGAGAAGCAAGAGCTTGTAGTCCCTTGTGGGCTGGAGGTCTTTTATGTGCTCACATGCTGAAAATGCTGCTGTGCCGGGGTATGTGTAAATGCTGGAAGAGCATCATGGCAGAAGTTTAGACCATCTTTTCACGTAACCTATTTTTCACAGTCTTTAAGTTTTTGTGGTAAGAAGCATACTTCTGCAGTATCTGTTGAAGTAATGATCCCGATGGCAGTTTTTTGTTACAACTGCAACGCGAACAGAGTTACTGACAGCTAACTCGGGTTTTGTCAAAGATTTCACCTGTGATGGTCCTGCAAGCTCCGCATCCTCTGGCCTGATCAATTCTCATTACACAGCGTAACTAATTATTTGCCTACCGTATGTGAAATAACATGAGGAGAAGAGTTTTCAACAGCTCATCTCTGAAAGACATGGAGAGGCAGGTGTGGGGAAGGTTACAAAAATGGCCCGGTGGCTGGATGTTGTTTTTGGAAGTATAAAATAGATCATGATGCTATGTCTCTATGTATGTAAGGCCCGAGATCTTAAAAGGGCGGAAATGTTGGCATCCTTGTTTAATAAATGAGCCGATGGCAGTCTTGTTTTTTCTGGGAGCCAGACGATAGCTACTGTCTGTTGTGGGAATACGATCATGGGGTGTAGAGGTGAGGTCATGCAACCTAATGGCTATTTGCCTTAAATACGTCTTTGTGTTACAAAAGTATTACGGCAGCATTCCTTTAGCTAAGAAATAACTGAAACGCTAAGTTTCATTGTGGTTTCTGGGTTTAAAATTAGAGTGGAATAAACATACTTAATTTCTTACCGTTGTTACCTGCAATCTCTTGTGGCTACTGTGATGTCTGCTGTAGCACCTACTTTGTGAGTGAGATGTCAGGAAATAAAAGATGTAATGTTGCTTAACAGAAGTGTCGGACGTTAGCACTCTGCTCCCCTGGAAGAGCCACCACCATTCAAAAGTAACCCTGACAGCGTTGGCCTTCAGTTTTCCATACTCTGTGGCATCCGTTTGGCCCCCTGGGTTAATTCTCCTCCAGAGCGGTGGCTTGTCACCCTGTAGAAGGAGTGTCCCCACCTTTGTGGCCTGCCAAAGTCCCCCCAAAAAAATCCCAATTCTGGTATTTAGCAGAATGCTTCAGATCGTAGCCAGTTGAGTTTGCATGAAGGTGACTTGGATTATCTTACACTAGAGAACATGATGATCAAGCACTCTGAGGTACTGAAACTGTTTTATTACAACTCAGTAGGTTTTAATACAGTCATAAATAACATCACAGCTCGTTGAGCAGAAGGATAAAAATCAAGCAGTTCGGTGGTAAGCCAGCATGCATTTCCTTCACTTAAATGAAGTCAGCGATTTATTATTATTTTAGTCTGTGTCTAATGATCATGTTAGTAGTGTGAATAAAATGGATGTATCTAAGGCTGCTTTATTCTTCTGCTTATTCAAGCCTTCCATATTGGGGCTGACATGAGACATCATCGGCTGTAGGCAAAATGGTATAGAGCCCAGCTAAGTCCTTCTAATTCTTTATTAACTGTGGCATGTAGAAGCTCAGGGCATGTTAACAGCGTAAAACTGTTTTGAATTAACAAAATCTTCATTCTCTTGTGAACTTTTTCTCGTGGCGCTGTGTATTTGTCATAAAGCGGATAGCCTCCAAACAGGCGTGTTCCAGAACAAGTGTCCTTTGTGCTGTAGCCAGTTTGTTGCCAAGTGGTTTTTTTAAAATAAATGGTCCTTTTGAAACGATTTTCACTCTTATTTTTGGAGGCTGCTTTAAAAGTTTCGGTAGGAAGGCTTTTCAGTAGATGCACAGGCCGAGCTCTTCCAGCCCGCCCTGCATGGCACTGGTTGGATTTTGGTGTATTTGTTTTCTGTTTTCACGTTTGGGTCGTGATTAGTGGCATGTTCTTGAAATGTGCTTTGTAAGTGACCTTGAGAGCACGCTGCCAGCCTCCCAGTCCCCATGTAATTATGTGAACAATGAGTGTAGCAGTCTTTCACCTAGGTCATTTTTAGACAAGTATGCAACAAGTGTAGATGTCCTTCTGATGAGCACTGTGCCTTCAAAGTAGAGAGGTTTTTTTCCCCTTGAATGTAGTAACCCAGGAGTTGCAATTGAGTTTACAAATAGCTTTTATTTAGAAAAGAGAAGGATTCACCTGCTTCTGTTTGTGGCTTTTGGGTGTTTGATATATTTTGATCTAGTGCCATCTTTACATCTCTCTCCCTGTCTTGTGTTCCAGTGCTGAATGTTGAAATTTTGTAAATAAATACTTCAGTAGCCCACAGGCAATATTCTGAGCACCAATTCCTTCTCACAAGCTAGCATTGTGGATTTGAAAGACTTCTAAATCAAACTAATTTCTTGCTTAGCCCCAAAGTGCTGAAGATTACATTTATCAACATTTGAAGTTATCTTGGCTCAAAACTGTGTCTCATGCTATAAAATTGAGCAACCTTTCCCAAACCTCATAGTGACGAATGAGACCAGTGTAGAGGGTATGGGGTTTTAAAATTTATGAAAGTAACAGGTTGGGTTTTTTCCGTTTCTTAGATTATTTTTTTTTTTTATTTACAGTTCGGGCAAAATAGCCTGTTTTAGCTTAAATTTTACCTGTGACAAGTCAGTGTTGCGTGACACACATTAAGACAAGTCCATTCATGGGCGAAGTAGATTTACTGCATTAAATCTGCTTTTGGTATGGAGACTTGAAGCCTCTTGAATTTTATTTATTAAAGTCTGGATAAGCAAACAACTTGTCCCAATCTGTGTGGGGGTAAGTCCATGTCTCTAGGAAGTTGGTAGTAAGGATTTTTATTTTAAAGTCAGTGTGTGCTGTCTCCTCTGCTTTAAGCTTGGCTCTGATTACATTTTACTCAACATCTTGTATGAAACTGATTTCTGTTTTCTCATTTGTTGATTTTGTGTGAAAGATGCCTTTATTTTTACCCAGTCGTGTTTGCATTCTTCACATGTGACAAATGAGCAATGATGAGCAACCTGAGCAAAACCAGCTGTGGAGAAGGATGCTGCTTCTCACCTGTGGAAACCACCTACTTAGGGCATCGCAGGACTTGAGGAAAAACTCATGTTCCTCCTTTTGTATAGCAAAGTGCATGCTGTCTCGGGTGTGGGCTCTAGAAATAAACCCAGAATCTCTAAATCCGTTACACAGGTGAAGGTTGATGTGAATTAAGTAGTAGTCTGACCTGTCAAGGCCCTGCTGGGGAGAAGGGTCGATATTCTGCACCTCTTCCCTGCCATGGGAAATGCAGTAGGGTGAAGTCATTAAAGACACCAGTTTTTCCAGCAGGCTTATAGTGAACTGGAGACCTGGAAGTGAAATACTGTGTCGTGTAGGTCTAGCAGGGGTTACTGAGGGCTGGAACGGTGGCTGGATTAGTAACCCCTGTGAAATGTAACTGATAGTCTTGCTCAGGCTCTAAATATGTGACTGCAAGTCAAAGCTGGCACTGGCTAGCACCGTGCTTGGCAGCCTTAGGAGGAAGATAAGGTTGGACAAATACTCTTTCCTCTCTAATGTGACTCTTAGCGAGTGAGCTGTGCTAGAGTGATCTGGTAAATCTTGTGTTGGTGTTGCTTGAGCTGTAGGAAGGGCGAATGATTGTGTGTGGGCTGTGGAAGGCTTTGCAAGGGGAAGTTGGGAGCAGAGGTGGCTTCCGAGCGTCTGCACTGGCTTTGGGCTTTCGAGCAGCTGAAATATCTGTGGTCCTATGACTCTGCTGCCTCTTGAGTTCGCATCTCTACATCAGGTCTTGCAAGAGAGCTTTTTGGAAGCAACTTTATGTCTATCTTTGACAGTTCCTGTGAGGAGGAGTCATTCGTGTCCTACTGTGAGCAATCTCAAAAGTGCCGATGAAAGTGCTGCCCAGCTTCCTTATGAGAGAGAAGGATGGCAGAAGTAGACGTAGATTTGAGGTGCTTGAATTAAGCTTTTTACCGTGGCAGTACCATAATTCAAACTTGCCTGTCAGGTGCAGTTGTGTGGCTGATATTGTTGCCTGTCAGTCATAAAATATTTGCTCCCTGAGGCACCTGGGGTAGGTGAAATCATACCAAAAGATTTGTGTCTGACATTTTATGCAGTCAATTACTTGTCTGTCCTAAAATGTTGCAATGCTTTTTGGTATCCTCTCAGGAACTGCATAAAATAAAAATTTATGGCATGTGTGTTGGGAAGTAAACAGCTGAAATACTGGTTTCCTAACAAAAAAAAAAAAAAT
Organism: Dromas ardeola; assembly: GCA_013398915.1. Classification (NCBI taxonomy): domain Eukaryota; kingdom Metazoa; phylum Chordata; class Aves; order Charadriiformes; family Dromadidae; genus Dromas; species Dromas ardeola. The sequence continues at coordinate 804,758 of VYZM01002469.1, read as the reverse complement.
GCAGCAGTTCAAAGGACTGAATCCTGTCTGAAAGCCACACTTGTGGAATGGCAGCTAGCACGCCACTAACCTGCAAATTACATCAATTCCTGTTGCCTTAAGCAAATTTGGCTAACCTCTCTTTAATTGCCTTAGATACTGTTGTCATGTGCTTCTATAGCTAAAGCACAGTTTTTTAAATACTAATCCACGAGAACTTTGTTCTTTTCGTCTGCTTCATGTCTTTCCCTTGGATAAAAAAGTCACGTTACACTGAGGAATTTTTGGTGATGGGCAAAACAACCCCTAGTTGTATAAGTGATGTTCGTTCTGTACAATGTGCCTTTTCTTTTTCGTAATTATTTGTGCTTGAAGATGACTGTTGGATCCACTTAGACTCCAATCATGATGCCAGATCTTAAATAACTTACTTGTACCTGCCTTGGTTTTCAAGTTCAGAGGGGGTTTTGGGTGAATTAAGTAACCAGGGAGTTTTATTGCGCTAACTGATGTAGTTTCCTTGTGTTGGCTATGTCCTGAGGTAAAATGCTGGAATCAACTTATCCTGCCTGGATTCCCCAATCAATACAAGTAACTTTACCTTTTTTTCTGTTCTTGGGCTTTCTGGTCAGTGCTCTTCTGGACGCTGGAGTTATGGACTAAAAGAAAGGGGAGCAAATATGCTCTAGAAAAGATGGAGGGAAGGGGAGAACAGGAACTGAATAGGTTTGTCTATTACTAAATTCACAATGCACCTATGGGGAACGATATATCACAACCCTTTCAACTGAATTCTGATTACATTTCAAATGAGGCAGCTGTCACATCTTGGAGGACTGGAAAGGTTTCAGAAAGCAAGAGGACTGAAATTCTCATGTGAAGCTACTTCAGGCCACTGACGTCCTTAGGGGGAAAAATGTGATGCCGTTGCTTAATGCATGTGGGAAAATGTCTTTGAGAATGAGTTAAACCATTGTCCGGCTGGTTATTTGGATTGCTCTGAGTTGGCTGGTAGGAGCGTTCTTCTTGGCATTGCAGTGAAACCCATGATCAATATTTTAATGAAATAATTGAAGTTTTTTATGGTCTTTAGGATTTTCAGGCTTAGTGGATCAAGCTGTGGTGAATATGACTTGCAGAATCTTGAACCTGGGTTAGAAAACTTCAGGAGAATAAATCACTTTTAATGCAAGAAGCACTAATTGATTATCTTTCTCATATGTCATTCTCTTCAGATTACTATAGACACCTATTTATACAGCTTTCTGGTTTTATTCAAAGCCCTAGAAAACAATTTGTTGCTGCTGCTGTTGGGTTTTTGTCCTTGAAAGCGATGGGTCGAAGCAGCTTTAAAAAGCAGCTTTGAAGCCCTGGACTAGGATGTTGAACAGGCTTTCTGGTGTGGGGGACCCAGCTGAAGCCCGTAGCCCTCGCAAAACACTTCAGTGGATGTGGTTTTTTATAGTTTTTCTTTGGGTGCCATTAATTGTTAAATAACACAGAATTTTAACCTTTCCTAAAAATCCCATGACATTTAACTGTCTAAGCAACAAAAAGTTCTATTGAACTGAGAAAACTGACCAAGAAGTATTTTATTTGTAATTATAAACTGTAAGTCCGAAGGCAATTTACTTGAAACAAATGGTCTTTTTAATTAGGGTGGGGGGGGGGGGAAAGGGAGNGGAAAAGTCTTCCTCCCCTTTGGTTTGCTGTCCTCTAAGTCTCTGGTATGTCCCTATGCCCAAGCCTATCTTTGCTTAAATAAAGCATTGAGTGGTTTGGCTTTACTTTCACAGGAAGGTTCAGTGATGGTTTTGGTGAGAAGAATCTCCTTCTGTGTGGTTTGGGGAATGGGAATCTGCTCCTTCCCAGCTCGTGGGGGCCAGAGGAGCGGGACAGCCCTGAGCTGCTGGCATCGTGATGGCCTTTTGTCACTTGTGTCGCACCAGCAGAGGGTTTCGGCCATCTTCAGCTCTGCATGCTCAGGCGTGAAGTCTCCACTGTTTCAGGCCATGTCCTGGTTGTTAGCAATCTGCTTTTTGTTAGGAAACGGGTGTTGTGTCCTGTAAGCTCAAGTGGGAGGAGGAAAGCAGGGAAAGCTGTTTTGGCTGCACAAATGGCTCCCCTCTGAGCAACTAGGCCTGTGCGTGGCAGAGGCTGAGCATGGCGCCGGGGATGGCCAGGGGCTCTGGAACGGCGGTGGGCCTTTGCCAGGGGGGATGAGAGAGATGGAGATGAGATACTCCCCGTGAAAAAAGGGGGACATGAGAAGTAGGGAAGACCGAGAGGGCGGCAGAGGAAGTCCTGGGGCCAGGAGGCGTCTGGGCCTGGGGAGGTGAGGAGACCTGTGCACCCCGGGCTCCCTGAGGTGTGAGACATAATCGCCGTCCTCAGGGTGACAAGTCCTGCTCTGACATCTGGGTTTCAAGTGTGGCTAGTTCATAACTGGCTTTGTTCTCTTCAAATTCACTTACTGGTTTGTTCCTGGCCGTTTTTCTACTCAGCCTGGTTGCCTTTTCTTCACGTGAATGCTGTGCGAGCATGAGTAACCCGGTAGTAGTGTGGGTATCTGCAAAAGTTTTGGTGATGAAATTGCATGTTAAATTCCTCGATAGTTAGAGGAAAGATCACAAGTGAGTACAACAACTATTAAGTGCTTCAGTTGTATAACTTCAGTATTATTTTTTTTATAATGCAGTACCTAAGGCTGTTTATACAAAACTTTTCTGTGATCACACTGAAATAGATAATTTTTTTCTTATTTTTCCCTGGATGGTAAGATAAGTTTGAAAGCAGTTCTACTTGGAGATGTGACAAGTAAGGCATTGTGATTTTAAGTAGTAACCGAGATGGCAAAGCCAATAAACAGTGTTCCACCTTGAGGAAATACTCTTAACACAAGATACTCTGGGTTTGTGCTTACTTCCTGCAGTTTCCCATTTCAAACAAAGCAAACCCTTGCATGGACAAATTCAGAAGTATATAAATACCACAGGCCAGCTAACTTAGACTAGTTATCTTCATCCAGAAGTACTGGTGGGTCAAAGCTTGATCCTGCAGTAATTAATGAACTCGAAGTTTTCCTAGAGGATGATTGGTAGTAAAGCCACAGCTAATTACTAATTTTTATTCTGGTGTATTTTAATCATTAGGCATTTAGTTTCTGGATTACACTGTGCAAAACGCATTGGCCAAGCCAGTAGGCTTCCCTGCCCTGTGCCTGCCCAAGTGTGAACTCTCCTCTGTGCCTCTACGAAAGGGATTTGGTTCGTACATACCCACTGGGAGTGCGTTTCTCTGTTGCCACGTAGAACTCTTCCAAGTTCTTGTCATCATTAGCAAGCTATTAGTAAATTAAGTCTCTGAGTGATTCCCAGCAAGACTTGACAGGAGGAGCAAGTATCAGAAGTGTTGCTTCAGTTGCTTGTGTTGGCTTCATACAGAGGAACTATTTGAGCCGAACGCTTTGTGCTTAATCATGGAGCAATGCTTTGTGTTTAAATTCCTGAGCCTCTGATCACCTTAACGGGAAACATTTTTAGTTTTTCAAACTGAAGGAGGTAAGTGGGTCTACTCAGGAGTGCTGTCACTGATGTGTAATATAATACAAGGATTTTGAAGAATGTAGTCTGAAGTATACCTAAAATTCCCATTGATATGGTATGTACGCTTAAAGCTAGTGAAAACCATTGATAAAATGTTTGCTTGATTGACTCTAGACCCAAGGGCTGGGAAAAATCTGCTCTGCGTATATGGGTTATTAGTATTGTTTCTGTGATGTGGAAGAAAATAAGCAGTTTCTCAGGAACTGTTTTTCCCCTATTTATGTGCTTGAACTGGATGTATTGTCGTCTTCCTACACTTTGTATGTCATGAATTTGGAAGAACAGCAGGAACTATTCTTGACCCCAAAGGCAAGAAGGGGCTGAAGATCAAGATTAGATCTCAATTAAGTCAAAGCTTTTATTCATGGTTTCAAATTTGGGGTAGTGGAATTTCATTTTAGGGTTTGTTTTGCAGCTTTTTTCTTGTGAGATACTTTGTCAATAAGTAAGATTGCTTAATGGCTTATCTACAGGCTGACCGTGACTGGTACATCTTGGGATATTTGCCCAAGTAGGCACATTTGGGCTCTCTTTGATGTAGAGGCTGCAGAAAAGAATGCTCTAGGCAAAAGACAGAGTTAGTCTCAACAAAACGCACTGACTTCATAAAGGTAGTCCCCACCAGATTTCAACGATGGAGCTCATAAGGCAACTGAAGAGGGCAGCAGGTGACACAACAAAGAATCAAACTGAAGTTTGTCAGATGCCTTCTGTGTAGCTTGTTGGGCCTCGCACTTGGCCAGAGCCAGGGTAGTTGAAACTGGTACGTCTGTCCAAAACGGAACATGTGTGAAGCTTTTTCTGTCCTTGTTGCACTGACATGCAGGATGAGAATGGTTATGTCGCGTTCTCCTCCATTCGGAGAATAATTTTATGTTCTTGTATTCAAATGTAAAAGTATGATGTAATGTGTAATGTAAAAGCTGTGGATTAAAAGGAAATGTTCAGTCCCTGAATCTCTCCTTTGCATCATTTTGGAGCAATTTAATGACAGAAAAGGCAGTTCTCTCTGTTTTTCAGTTCACTGTTGTACTTGTGTGAGAGGGTGACACGTCCTTGGAGAACGGTGCATATCTAGTGTATAATAATTATGGTGCGTCTGGTAGGTTTTTTCTGTAAAGGCAATAGAGCATCTTCTCCGCTGCTGCTGATTTGAAGCCCAGACGCCTGACAGTAGATGAATTTCCTGAGTCACTTGTTGCCCACATGAAAACGTGGTCTACGGGTAACTCTGTTCAGAATGCTTTCAGGTGGTTATACGTTTATCTGTGAGACAAAGCGACTGTGTGGCGTATCAGGAATTAAATTGACTAGATTATAATTTGCCTTTGCAGTCATGCTGCACAGAAATATGCAGTAATGTGTATCTAGCTGTTATATCCACTGTAAGGGTGGGCAGAGGAAGAAAGAGTCACTCCTCCTTCCCCCCACCCAAAAAAAAAAAA
>VYZM01002469.1:789381-799720 GCA_013398915.1 Dromas ardeola | reverse complement strand
GGGGGGGGAGGGGGGGGAAGGAGACAGTAGCTTCTGAACTGCAGCTGAAATGGGTTGCCCTGTACCAAAAAGGATGCACTGCTCAGCAAGATGAAAATTCTCAGAGAATAGTTACACTTCTGTATTCAGTAGAAATCTGCAACTTAAAAGTTTGAGAAAGAATGCAGCTCCTTTGTTTAAAGTTCACAACTTTTTTTTTTTTTCTGTTGCCTTTTCTGGCGTACCGAAGACAGCATAACCCATTAAAAAAAAAAAAGAAAGGAAAAAAAATTATGGAGTAGCAAAATAACACAAACTATTCTAATGTGGGATACTACAACAAAATCTTGGGGAATGTATGTTCTTGTGAAATAAGTATGTGTTTTGCCAACAAAAATCCTATGTCAATTAGGCAGTGGGTGCTTCAAAAGTTGTCATGTAGTGGCGTCAGTTCAGTGTATTAGTATATATTATTAATAATGTACTATTTGACGATGCACAGCTGAGATGTGGATCTTGGGATTTTGCTGGTCCCTCTCCTGGGAGCGTGGAGGGCGGGGAGGAGATGGGTGCAGCAAGGAGGGGCTTTGCGGCGTCCCATCGCCCTGGCAGGGTCGAGGGGGAAGCGCCGCGGTATTTTATGGCTCCGGAGGAAAAGGAATGTGCAAATTCTGTCAGGCACTAGGGCTTGTTTTTAAAATAACATATTCAAAGATAATTGTTACAAAGATAACTCGTTTACTGATAACTTTATCTACTCGGAAGATGAAAATTTAAGTGAAAAATAGACTTATCTGGGTAGCGTAACTCTTACCACTGGTGATAGGAAAATTGATAATGCAGTTTGGGACTGGCAAAGCAAGTGCTGTACTTATCACAGCAGACTTCTGTATTGTGTTGTCTTGCGATTTAGTGCAGCAAATCAGATTAATCTCTCTAGAAACGCTATCTTAAGTGTGCTTCCCTGTGCAGATGTTTTGGCAAGTAATACAAGTTGAGCAGCTTTTGATGCCTGTGCTTGACTACAAGCTTTTGTCAAGCAGTTGGACAGAAAGGAAAAGCAAGTTCTGGAAAGTGTGGGGATGCTGCACAGTACTGTGCCTGTGTACAAGTGCGGGTGCGTGCATTTGGGACATGCTTTAGCCCATTGTCAGCCATTCCTGAGCTGGAAAGCCTCTCCCAGCTATAGGCTGGGACTGAATTGATGGACTCTGAAGCACCAGGGAGGCTGAGGACATGGTGGAGCTTTTTGAAATCCTTGGCGGAGCTTTTTCAAATCCTTGGTGTAGCTGGCGGTCCTGGGTGGATTGGTGGCTGCATGGGCAGGGCAGTGGATGGCTGAGCTTGGAAGCTGAAGATAGGACCGCGTAGCCCTGTGGGTTTATACAGTGCACCCCATTGCCAGGGGATACGCATTAGGCTTGTAGGGCATTTGTTCAGTTATTTCTTATTCTGTACTTAAAAACTTTTAACCTTACAGCTAAAGAAAAATACCATTGTCTATTAGTATGACTGGAACGAAAGATGAATAGCGAATTAGCCTTGAGCCAACTGTCAATCTGACTTTGATAGCCCATCACTTAAAAGGTCCTTTTATGTTTATGAAAAAGCATGACGTCAAAGCCAGGGGAAAAAAATAATACCAATACTTAGGGCTAAACTTGCACAGCTTCCAAGAAGAGCCCCTGTGTGAACTGTTTGTTTCTCTACATGCGTGGCTAATTAGTGTAGGTTACTTTAAGTCTGAGCAGTGGCATTCGAGTTTCTTCTGCTGTTTTGGAGTAGCTTGTTTATGGTGCTTCCATATGTGAATCCCTCAAACTGGAGCAGCATAGAGCAAAGGATATTGCAGTCGCTTCTCTCGCAACCTCTAAGTAGTATGCTGGAAATGCTTGAGTATAATCATTATCAGGTGAGTTGTTACTGCAGACTTATTTTAAAACCTGTTGCTGAGAAGGCTTACGGTATACAAGAAATCCTTTTCCTTGGGTATCTAGTACATCTTAATTGATTTCTTCCACAAAAACAAGCGGGGACATACATGGTCACTTAAAACAGTTCCGTTTAAGTGACTTTTGCTGTTACAAAACAAAAAAACTTCTCAGAGTATTACTATGTTTTGGTTTGTTTTCTACCTTCCGATAGAAACGTTAATGATCAAAGAAAGGTGTTAAAGAGTTTCCAGGGTATGGTGAAAATTTTGCATGGAAAATAATGCCTTTCTTCTTTTGCTTATTTAGGGTGCGCAAGATTAGTTCGGTATGAGGTTTTTCATATTTTCTATATAAAAAAATTCTAAGTACTGAAAAGCTTATCTTAAATACAAAAATAACTGTTGCTGAGGACAGTGATTGATCTGAACTGAAACACTTCTTTTCTTGCATCTTATTTGCATAATGTGTTTATAAACAGGCTGTCTTATTTGTATATGATTTAGGCCATATATATGAGAGAGAAATACTTTGTAGGCAAAAAATGGTGTATTTTTTAACCAATGTGTTGCTTTAAAACAAACAAACAAACAGAAAAACACAACCAAACCCTAAAAAACCAACAACAAACCTTTTGATCTCTCTGTTACTTGACATCTGATAAAGGATAGCAATCATACTACTTGGTTTTTAATTGGTAGCTACTAACAAGTAAAATGAGTCCTGCAGTGCAACTTCTTTCTCCATATTTTAGTGAAAACTAAATGTCGCGTAGCTGAAGGTCTGAACGCAGAACCGTCTGTTCTGGGGTATCTGTCTAAACTGGGAAACCTGAGCATTGCTCTCAAGTGGGGAATCTCATGTTGTAGAAAAATAAGTGGAACTTCTTGGTTTACCAAGTCAGTTGCAGGAACTCTAGCTCATAAACTGATTTCTTGCCACCACATGTGAATTAGTGGGCGGCTCTTGACTTCCTTGGAGCTGCCCAGGTTTGTACTTAGCTGATATTTATGTCGCAGGTGTATAGCTCAAATTGATAGCACGTATAATGATGCTGTAAAACAATAAAGCACTCTTTAAATTGTGTCATGCAGGTGCAGACTCACCTTGAGAATCCAACCAAGTACCATATTCAGCAAGCCCAGCGGCAGCAGGTAAAGCAGTACCTCTCTACCACTCTAGCAAACAAACATGCCAACCAAGCCCTGAGCTTGCCATGTCCAAACCAGCCCGGTGATCATGTCATGCCGCCTGGAACTGGAAGCAGCGCACCCAACAGCCCGATGGCTATGCTTACCCTTAACTCCAACTGTGAAAAAGAGGTAATATGCTCTCACTGTGCATGTTCTTCACTAAAATGGAATTGCTATCTGCTTTCTTTCTGGTTTAAACCATATTTGCTCATTCTTAAGATGTTGTGTTTACCTTCTTTCCTGAACTATTAACTTTGACAATGCAACTACTACCTCTGTGTCTGCCTGATGAATATATATTTGCATAGAACATCTTGGCAAAAAAAAACAAAAAAAAAAAATTGTGTCCCTCTCACTTCCTCTTTTTTGAACTATTTATCTAGTTCATGCTTATTAAAATGACTTTTTTTTTTTTTTCTTCCTCTTGCTTGGTGCATGCAGTGAATAATTGACCTTTGGAGAATACAAAGCAGTTTTGTAAGCCGTAGCTTTCTGGAATAATGTTATTTATGGCTCATTCAGTGTAGAAAGAGCAAAGAGCAAAGCAAAAATAACTGAAAAACACAAAGCTTTTTGAGATATTTTAGATGCTTTCACAGTGAAATTTGAGCAAGTTTCTTGCTTAGCTGGAAGGCCGGATTATCCCACCAAATATACCCTAAAATATTACTGATTGCTGTTTCATGATGAGCTCAGTGCTGCAAATAAAAGACTTCACTAGCCTATGCCTAGAAGTCCTTCTCAACTGTGTCTTAATCTTTGCTGGCAAGGACTTGGTTGGATGTTATGTGTGTGTTCAGGTGCTGAAGGAAGATGATTTGAAAGATGTTAACAAGTGTAAGAATCATGTCAATGTTTTTGTAACATGACAAATGAGAGACAATTGTAGAGCTCCTCATGTCCCTCCATCCTCTTCCCTCAAGAGATTTTTTAATACAGATGCACTCTGTGAGGAACACTTTATGCAACTTTGAGAAACAGTTATTACGGAACATGCAAGAGAAATTACTTGTGCTCCATAGCTTCAAAAGAAATGAAAATCGTACAGTTTCATGCTATCGTCCCAGTTGTACCCAAATCTTTTTTTTCCCCTCTAGATATTTACAGCTTCACTTTGCTGTGTCATCAGGCACATGTGTGCATGACACTGTTTAAATCGTGCTCTTTTTGGGGCTGAGACTGTGCCATGAACTCAGATCCATGCTTTGCTTTTTCTTTTTTTTTTTTTTTTTTTTTTTTTTTTTTTCTTTCTTCTTCTTTTTTTTCTTTTTTATTTCTGCAGGGATTTTATAAATTTGAAGAGCAAAGCAGGGTTGAGAGTGAGTGCCCGGCTCTGAATACACACTCACGAGCATCATGCATGCAGGTACTGGATGACACAGGAGTTGGAGCACAGGTCCCCTTTCTAATGAGCATGTTTCTTTGAAGTAATGTTGAAAATAAACTTGCCCCACATTGTCTTTAAGAAGTTGAATATAAGATGTATTTAAGAAACAAAACAACAAAGTTGTTTATTAGCATTGATGTCAAAAGTGCATTAAAATGCCCCAAGAGCATTTTCTAGCACTGTAATGCTATAGCAGAAGAACATATCAACTGTGCTTTAAGGTCTCACTTCAGGAAGTCGTTTCTAATGTAGGTTTTCCCAAGACTGCATGCATGTGTTCTTGTCCTGATAGTTTCTACAACCACATTTCTATGTGGCTCACATCTGCATTTAAAAAAAATTATATGAGATGGCTTTAATTCATTTGTCGTAGTTTGTCCTCAGTAGTGATCCTTTTTTATCATTATTTTTTTAACTTAATTTTACTTTTTAGTTAAGGGGTTTTTATTTCTAGTAGCAAGACTTCAGATATGGGCTGTAACTGTTGTTTCCTTTCTTGCCCTCACTTCCAGTCAATGTAATTCTTTCTGATCACACTTTCTTGATCTGATACAAAAATCCCATATGCTACCGTTTCTACCGTCAACTTTATGCGTTGATTTTGTAGATGACTGTTGTTTAAGCTCCTTTTTTATAGTGAGCAAAAAGGAAATAGTCAATCCTGCAGGACAGTTTGAAGCACCTGCGCGAGTGCTTTGGTGGGCTCTTTCCCCTGACCATGCAGGAGCTTATGGAGGCACCTTCCAGCCCAGCCCCAGAAAGAAGATGGCTTGTACCACCTAAAATCATCTCTGAGCTGCTCTTGGGTGGTGCTTCCTGGGAGGGTGCATGGGGGACATGAATCCAATGGATTCTGTTGTTGAGGGCAGGCAGCCTCTCACCCAGCAGCAAGCCTTTGTTCCCCCTCCTTCCCCTGCAGGTGGTAGGGGCTTGGGCATTGCTGTTTGCACGCAGGTTTTTGACCCCAAAACTGTAGGAAAGAGGTGGCAGGTAGGCGGGCAGTGCTGCACGGGGGAGAGATTCACATCGTTAGCGTAGCTCATTCTATGGGGAGCTGTTTCCTCCGCTGTTCCTGGGAGGAGCAGCGTGTCCGTGGGCAGGGAGTGCAGGGTAACTGCTGGTGGGAGGGGTGGGTTAGGCAGTGAAGCTTCAGCTTTGTCATGACCTGATGACTGTCCTGCCTGAATAGCGGAAGTCATGGCCGAGGGGTTGGGTCTGGAGTGTGGCAAAACTGCACAGGCACCTCTGCTTGGGCCATGCTGCTGAGAGGCGGTGTGTGGCTGAAGTGCTTTTTCAGGCCTCTGTATCCTAATGGCTTTGATAACTGTTTTTGTTTTTTTTTCCCCCCCCCCCCCACACACCTTTTCCGCTGCAGATGGATGATGTGATCGATGACATAATTAGTTTGGAGTCAAGTTACAATGAAGAAATCCTTGGCTTGATGGACCCAGCCCTGCAAATGGCAAATACGGTACAATGATCCTTTCCTTCTGATTTCCCTGTTAAGTCTAATTGTCTTCCCTTGAGAGAATGCAAAACTGTAGCATGACTTTTTTTCCAAGCAATTAAGTAGTTATCATATTGTCTCATAGAGTGTAATTAATTTTTCTTTGAGGAACTCTAAGGTATACAGTTGCAATGAAAAACATGACTTTGAAAATGCAAGCTGGAGTCAGGTTGAGGGAATACAAAGGACAATCTTGCATTTCTTATTTCAAAGTCAGGTTAGTCTGTGAGGAGTGAACTGAACTAACAGAAGTGAGCTCATACCCATCGATATTAAAGATCGCCACGGACATTACACTTGGCTTTAGAAAGCCTAGGAGGAACCTCCAGCACCCCAGGTTCTTGTATCTTGTCATGTTCACGTAAGAAATTGTACGCCACACCTGAGCATGTGTTAGCATCCCTGTCCAGAGATGCTCCAGTTTGACTGTTAGCTCTAACACCATAGCTTTAGCTTAACCTGATTTCAAATGGAGAGAAGTCCCTAGCTAGATGACAGCAAAGACGTTACAAAATTTAGAGGGAGGAAAAAAAATAATTAAAAAACCAACCTTCAAAACACACAAAAGGGGAAGGAATAAAGAAGCTTAAAAACTGAACAGGGGAAGGGGACGTAGGAAGCCCATGACAAAAGACAAGAACACAGAGGTGCGAAAGTCGGTGAACAAGGAAAGGCACAGGTTACCTTGGAGTTGCTGTTTCTGTTTGCTGGTTCACATTGCTGCGAGCATTAATGTAATCGTACTTCTGGCATAATCTTATTTTGATCTTTTGTGGAGGGTAGGTCCAGTGAATTTTTTGCCTTAGGCTTAAGTGCTGTTAGATCTGGCTGAGTAGATGTCTGCCAGGGCTGGCGTCTGTTTCTTTTTTATCTAGTGCCAAAATGTACAGCTTACTGCATAGCATCGATTTTGTAGCATAGGTTTACATTTGCTGACAGAACTCATCTGATGTCATGTTAACCTAGTCCTACACTCCCACGGATTCCCACAGCCCTCTCGGAGACGTGGTATGTGCCCCAGGAAACGGCCCACCACCATCCCTTGCTAAATAGTGCCCTTTGAGCAGACGGAGAAATAATTGCAGAGTCCTACCAGAAAGAATGAATTTTCCTTTCATCTAAGATGACTTGAAAAATGCATCTATCCTGGAGTTTGGGAGGAAAAATTAAAAACCCGTGAAAAGATAGTCTTCAAGATAGTTGCCTTTTTTTTTTTTTTTTTTTTAATTTTTCATCGAGGGTTCAGGTTCTTCTGGAGTCCTTTCTCTGAAGTTCTATTGGATTGGGACCTGTTAAATTAGGGGGGACTTGGATTTCTTTGTGCTTCTCTTCCTTTCTTGTTTCACAGGGACCCCAGCGGTGACTCTTTGCTTCCAGACATGCAAATAATGATACTCTGTGTTTTGGTGCAAGGAGTCCATGTAATCAATATTTAGGGTAGTCTGCCTCCCTTTACAAGCCTTGTAAAAAAACTGCCTGATCCACATTTGCTGTGAAATTTCAGGAATTGCTGACTGTATGCGGTAAAGTCTGTAAAATAAGGATCTGAAATAGCAGAATTAAAAATTCTTTACTGGTACATTTAAATTGCTGGAGGCAAAAAGCATATTTCAGTCTCTGAATTAACCTGGTACCAACCCTGAAGAGACGGAAATTGAACCACGTTTCCCAACAATTGGTTTGGCAGAAAAAATGAGCCTGATGTAACAGACACTTTACTTTTGGAACAGGATTTAGCTCTTAAAACACCCAGCATTTTACTAATAAGGAATTAATGTCTGTGGACTGAGCTAAGTAGAGGTGGAAGAAATTAAGAGAGGAAATGGTGTCTAAAGAGACACAACCTATAAATAGCTGGGCTGAAACTATGACAAAGGCTGCTATTGTTCCATAACCAACAAAGAACAAAAGGACCAGTTTGTTACATTTGGTAACAGTACTTAATTGATAAGCAAAATCAGAGATTTCTGTGTAGAGCGAGCTAAGGGAAGTTTCCAAGTACTTCTTATTTGAAAAGGGCTCATTGCAATCAACTGCTTTTGGAAATGTTTGTAAACTTTGGTATTGGGTCACAAGTTAACTGGCTTTGCTTCTGTGGTGAAAGGTCTCACAAAATGGTCACTAGTTTGCTGAGAGACGTACTGGTGTTATGCGTAGATAGGACCTAGTAATTGAATTGCTAGGTACTGTATGAAGTACTCATGTACAGCCAGTTGAGATAACAACTAATTCATCCAATTAAACATTTTCTAGCAGGAGTCTGACATGGAAAGCCATGTGAGCATGTGCAGCTCCCCTTCTAAATGTGACTTCTCTGTGGAAGTTAAACTCCAGAAGTAGAGGAGTCTTATTTCAGGGACTGTCGCTGAGTGTGTGCTGGTAGGTAAGGGAACAACACAATACCCTGTAGGCTGCACGAGCCAGGGAACAGAATCCCTCCAGTGTGTACTGATACCTTAGAAACAGCCCTGTTGATCACACAGCTGATGTCTCGATGATTTATATGAAGCCCGAATGACCTGAATGTAGGTGCTTGTTTTGTTGGAGTAGTGGAGGAGAAAGGAAAGCCTCAGACTTCCCTGAACGTACACTATGATGAGTCTGCAGTAATAATTACTGTGTTTGGAATTTGTTATATAAAAGCAGTAATTAATTTGTGCACCTTGTGAAGCCAAGGCCTAGAAATATGAAATCCCACAAATGAAGGCTTTTTAAACCATGCTGTTTCAATGAAGATAACAAGCTAAGCCTGGCATAAGCCACTCTTCCTTCATATACTTTTTGGGAGAGTAAAGATTGGATGATCTGAATGATGCTTTATTTAAATTTCTTCTTAGCCAGAAGTGGCTAACAAAGCCTTAAGGGAAGCATTTAAGTTGGAAAGATGCTAGAGTTTGGTGAAGGCAGGGAAGGAGCCTCCTTAACACCAGAAAAAGGACATCGAATTCCATGTCTCTCACAGTTTTGAGACTCACATCTTCCCAATGAAATAGCTGTGGGAATTTTGAGCATTTTCCCATTACTTTGTATTTGGGGAAGGGGATGAACAGGGAAGTGGTTGAGTTGCCATCCCTGGAGGTATTTAAAAGACGTGTAGATGTGGTGCTGAGGGACATGGTTTAGTGGCAACTTGGCAGTGCTGGGTTACAGTTGGACTTGATGATCTTAAAGGTCTCTTCCAACCATAACGATTCTATGACTGTCTTAGTAAATTAGAGCTGAAATGTTTGCAAACAATGTTTAATTTTTACCAGTTTATTCCAGTAGTAGGCATTTGAAATAAATACCAGGTGTTGCTGCATTGTGTCCACTGTAAGCACTGTGTTTGGTCTGGGGTTTTTTTGGTTCTCCCCCCCCCCCCCCCCCCCCCTCCATTTCAACCTAGTGACTGTTTTTATGCGCTCACAGCGCTGGCAACTTGTCCATCTCACACCAGTGCCCCCAGCACAGGAGTCCTCTCTCCTTTGCTGTGCCCTGAACTCTGCACTAATAACCGTTGATCTTACCTTACAAGTCAACTAATTTTTATTCCTCTGGGACCTGGAGTAGAATTGGCAACAGAGGATGTGCCTCAATTTAAACTTAACTTTAACTGCAGGTATTTCAGCCGTGTTAGATGAGCTGAAGTGTTGCACTTTATACAGCCCCTTTCATCTGAAAAATATAAAGTGAGTTCCAAAGGTGTGACTTGCAGCCGTCCTGGAGAAGAGGACTCTCAGAGGCTCTTACTGAGTGTGGACCATACACGTAGTCACAGAGTTAGAACTTCAGCTTTGCCCTGTGGAGCTCAGCTTGCTGAGGAAAGTAGTGAAAGAAAGAAGCCAATCAGTCTCTTTGCTTATGGATCACTGATTTAAACTGAGATTGTTGGCATCTACCTCTATCTAATGTGAATTTCCTTGATAAGCATTCATGTGTACATGCAAACCTGCAACGTTTTTCAGCTGTGCGAATTTCTCCCTTCATCCGCCTTTATTTAGCTAATGCTGCATCAGCAGCGCTTGTGCTTTGCTTGTTGCACAGCTCTTGGTCTGGTCCCTCTGGTCCTTGCAATCCCTGCAGGACTTCAGCACGCACATCAGCAGCCGCTTCCTGCGCCACATTCACTTTTGTGATGATTGCTGGCACAAGAAATCAGGCACAGTGTTGACACCTTTAGGGAAAATAAAAACAAAAATCACAAACCTGTTGTAACAAGCCGGGTCCATCTTGCACTAAGTAAAGCAGCTTGGTGACCCTGATTGTTCTCCATATTTAATTATAACCTAGCTGCTTTACCCAAGCTTCGAGATGCTAGATTCTAGATTTCGGGGCGGGGGGGGGGGGGAGGTTTTTCTTTCCT
>VYZM01002469.1:643803-789373 GCA_013398915.1 Dromas ardeola | reverse complement strand
CCCCCCCCCCCCCCGAAATTCCTGATTAGGTTTCACATGTCTGGTTCTGAACTTCAAGTCCCTGGGCTACAAACAAGTTCTTTGTGCTCTCCCCATGCTCAGGAGCATGAATAGAAAAAGCTCATCCAAGTCAGAAGGGTGTATGACGTTATTGCTGTGCCTGTGTCATGGATGCGTTTGAGGGGCCAAAAGATACAAGGGTCAGCCCTGTAGAGCAGTCAGGGAGGGAGCGGTCACCCTGACATTAATGCCGTTACATCACAATTTGGACTGTAGTCTGTGATGGACAGTTGTGACCTTAGATTTATTGTAGATGTTTCTTTTTTTTTCTTCTTTTTTTTATTTATATTGCATTCAAGAGCTAAGGGGAGGGTGAAGCTGGATCTTGGTGAGAATTCAGGTACATTTTTCCTCTGTCACTTAAAGATTGAGTCAGGGGACTTAATTTTTGTTGTCAGCCAATGTCTGTTCAGGACCAGTGTCGGCATGGCTTCTAGCTGGTGGTACTTTAAGGGACGCACATCAACTTTGCTTCTTATGGTAGCTCCAGATGGCAGAGAAGTTTTCTGCGGTCTCAGTCTGGCAAGGACCATCAGTAGGAGTTTTAATAGTCCGGGCTGTGACTCACTCCATTGTATTCAACAGCATTATTTACATGTGTGTAAAGTTAATACTCTAATCTCTGCAGGATCAGTGTCTTGGAGGGGTTGGTTTTCTTTGCAGCAAGGATGATAAGAAGTATTGCTACTCAGATAAGAAATCAAAGTGCTTTACACCTGTCTTTTCCAAATGTAGTTTGCAAACAAAACAGAGATGGGTAAAATAATCCACTCAGGAAAAACTTGTTTAAATACCTTTCAATTTAAAGCGGTAGCTTTGGTAAGTCTTGTTGGAACACCATCCTATTTCTGTATAAATGTCCTTGCTTAAGCATGCCTAAATAAGAATAGCAGAATGAACAAGCTATTGAGGAAACTTAATGTCAAAATAATCTTCCTCCTACTGGTGCGTGTTCTTGTTACGTAAGTTAAAAGTAAACTGAAATGTTTTCTGTGTAGGTAGCTTTCAAATCACATGAGAGATGTGATTGATTAATACAGTGTTCTTCCTCGAGCATGTGACAACTTGCTAAGTACTTTCACTCACGTATTCCTGGAAAAATGAGGGCTTCCTGCAGCAGTGTTTGTAGGCTCTTTCCGATACTTTGAGTAAGAGAAGTGATGGGGGTACAGACGTAAGAGTTTCACCAAAAAATAAGGAGCAACAATAGAGCGATATCATCAGCATGTTACCTCTTCTACATATTCTCTGTCTGCGTATTCTTGAGGAGAGAAGACAGAATTTTCCCAAAGTTAGGTGTTTTATTCCTCGTGCCCCTGCATATCTGTGACTTTTGCTGACCTTACTGCACGCTCTGTTTGCGTATGGGAAAGAGCACAGATTTCTTAGCAGATCCTACCTCTGTTCTTCTGTACCAAGCCCTTCATAAAGGCAAAACAAATGATCCTTTTCCTTGTTTATCTTTTCCAGTTGCCTGTGTCTGGCAATTTGATTGACCTTTATGGCAACCAAAGCATGCCTCCGCCAGGACTAAACATCAGCAACTCATGTCCAGCTAATCTTCCTAATATAAAAAGGGAGCTTACAGGTAAATATGTCTATAATACCACCTTGGAGCAATAGTATAATGGTTTTGAATTCAGGTGATATTGGACATAATTTCTGTTATGAGAAAGAATATATGGGTGACTTCTTGCTTTGCAGACCATTTTTTTTAGCACATGTATTAGCCTGCAATGCAGTTGTGTTTGTGTGTGGGCGTGTGTGTGTTCACTGTGACAAATTAAGATAAAGTCCCGAGTTGTTATAGTGAAATCTGCACATGGAAAACATTGTGTCACAGGAAGCTTCCATGCATCTCTTGCAGAGCTGTTTTCTAGTTTGGGCTTATTATTTGCTCTGTCAACACTAACTTTAACAGCTTCACATCTGGAGTATCTGTGGGATTCATGTTGAGGAATGCTACATGTTGGGGCTTTACTTTAGTAGAGGAGGGCAGTAATGGACAAATAGCCTGTTGCAATATGAAATCTGAACACCTAGATCCTATAAAAGGTAAAATTAGACACAAGAGAGAGAATATGCATCTCTTAATTTAAGATGAAAATGAAGTATGTTCATTCAAAAATGAACTTTTGTCATGTCAGTTCTTCCAGCAGTGCTCTGAATATCCAAAGCCAGGAGAGGGAAGGGGGACATGAAAAGCCTCTTTCTCTTAAGCACATGAGTACAGAAGCTAGTTTGGAGGAAGAAATACTTAGTTTCCTATTCTCAAGCATGTGTTATTTTTGCTGTTCTGCTTCACTTGAAAGGATATAACCACATGTAGGGTACAGTATACAAGGCAAGCTTCACCGCAGGAGGAACAAATGTAGGTCCATTCTAGAACCGATGACAAAATCATCTTAATACCCAGAAATGGCTGTTCTTAAGCCCAACAGGGAGTCATGCCGTATGCAGTACGGTAGGGGCATAGTTTCTTTCTTGTCTGTTGTCTTTCTGGGTTTCTGTTGTGAAAACTCACAGGCTGACTCAGTTGCAAAGCAGGTTCTGGGCAGGAATTAGTTTAAGTAGAGCAGTTTTAATAGCCCAGGAGTCAGCTTCTCAGGAGGAAATGCCACGTCTCTGAGCTGGCGGATATTTGCATTTATATGACTACACAAAATTTAAGTTCAGCACCAAATGAACACACGCAAAACTGCTCAATGATTTGTGGCTGCTAGAAAAAGAAGAACTTGTACAGCGATGGAACTATGCTAAGAGGAGGGTGGGAGGGGATGAGAACTACTCAAAATCCTGCATTACACACCGTTTCGTTGCCCCAGTTATAGAAAGTTAAAGGTGGCTGTAGACTGCAAACAAAACAACCAACTTGTCAGATGTCCAGGCTGGTGGATTCACTGCAGATGGTTGTGTAAGATCAGGAAAGGAAGGTGGAAAGAGAGGGGAAATTAGTGAGTGAGAAGTGGTCTTAGGGAAGTCCTCAGTACATCAAAGTAGACCTGAACTAAGTTAAATGTCTATATGCTACGTTCATCTGTACACAGAAACAATTAAAATCTGTGCTTTTTCTGTTCAAAATACATGCTAGCAGATTGCATTTCATTTAGGAGAGGTTTAGGAATTAAACTCAATTTTAACAGCAGCCACTTTGATGTTGATCTGGCCAAGCCTTTGTGCAGAAAGCACTATTGCTAGTGCTTGCTGACAGGCAGTGATTTTAAAATCAGCATGTTATTGCAGGCAGCAGTCTTCTGGTTCTCCGTTTCCTGATTTTGCTGTTGGAACTACGCTGGAGATAGCTTGCAATATATAAGTCTAGCATTTATCAGAAACCTTTATTCATCCTGATGTATAAATATCAAAATTATGAAGAACCAAGAAGAGTCCAATCTGTTATCCAAGCGGCTGATGTTGATGATGGGTGTGAATTCTCAGCTGTAGTTACTGAAGCGTTTAATGGGAATCCTGCTCACCCAGGAGTGCAGTTTCCATTGGGTTTAGCCTTGGCAAACCTCATATCTGTTTCATAAGGCAGTGTCAGATTAAGCCCAAATTTCATTGAGACATGCAACGTTCTTTCAAGTCTTTTGGGGGATCCTTTGGGAGCCTAGCGTAGAAGAAGATGTCTTGTTATACTGCATGTAATATTGGGGTAGGTCTGTATTCTAAGTAGTGAAGTAGTCAGCTTCCTGTACTCCAAGGGAAACTCTTATCAGCTGTTATTTTGAATTGGGTGGGACATCATCCATATTGCATAAAAATAAAGGAATACGGGAGAGAAACTTGTTGGAATGAGTGAGGGGGTTTGTTTCCATAATGGACTGTGTGATAATAGATCACAAGTTCACTTGTCCTCACTGACTCACTGCAAAACTAAATAATGCTTGCTGGTTTTTCAGATTTAAATGCAACAGGGCAAGGATTAATGACCTTAGCCTTTTTAAAAAATAAAAGGGATAGAGCAAACACAAAAATTAAAATTACTTGAGAAATGTGAGATCAAATGAGAATTGAAAATAACATTTAGTTATGCTTTTGCCTGAACTATTGCATGCTGGAGCCTGATAATAAATGTGTAGAGCAAGGTTAAGAACAGTTTTGAGTTGAGGAGACAACTAACTTGATGTGCAGCATAGTTGTCATTATTCTTTTTGCTTTTCCTGAAGCAAGGACCATTGTCTTCTAACAATATTGCTAGTAAAGGGGTTGAATTTTCCATCTTTTTTTTTTTTTTCCATATAATGAGAACAGTTAGTGTAGCTGGAAAATACAATATTTGTAGTAGGTGGCTTAAGTTCTACCTTGAGTCTTGTGGTGATGTGCATGCACGTGCCACAAAAGAACGTAGCCTTCATTCCGGTGAGTGGAGCCTCTGACTCCTGACTGCTTCACATCCTGCGCAGGGAGCAATGCAGTAAGCATGCTGTTCCTCTGGTTCAGCTTCTGTGGTACGTAAGCGTGCTGCCTGGATGTAAACGTAGGAGAAGGTATGTTGGATTTCAGCAGTTTGTTGTCCTCAAATACCTTGCTGAGTCAGGGACTCCGTGGGAAAGGTTCTCGTCATGGAAGTCGGGATGGGAAGTGTGGGAAGAGATGTTCCGCAGGTGCAGGGGTGAAGTTCAACACAAGCATTGTGTTTTGACAATCACAGCTGACTGTGCAGGACCTTCTCACCTGTTGGAATGGGTGTAATAATTGGTTTGACAAATATCCATCAGGCTTCCTGCGCAAATGTTTCACACACTGAAACGTTGTGTTTGAATTACTTCAATTCTAATTACTTCATTCACATGCACAGCATGTATTTTTCCTACAGAGTCAGAAGCGAGAGCGTTGGCTAAGGAGAGGCAAAAGAAAGACAATCACAACTTGAGTAAGTTTTGGTTCTTCACACTTTGCACGAATCCTAGCAATGATTTTAGCCATGAAGTGTTTGAATGCTGGTGTTTTAAATCTGAAAGGGACACCGCAGGTAGTATACAGTACCAATTCATTATGGTATGCCCATAGATCAAATATCTCGAATTCTTGTGAAACGTGTGTTTAAATCTGCTATTGAATTTTAGACTCTATTTTTATTTTTTTTCAGTAAGTCCAGTGAACAGGTGGTTGTTATCAATAGGATTACTGGGAACAACATTTGATCGAGTTGCTTTTAACAAATTCACCTTGCACAATTTTGGCTTGCTTTTTTTTTTTTTTTTTAAATTAATCTAACATTTTAGCTATGTGGTCAATTTGTGACTTAAAACATCAGTGCACATCCTCAGTGTGGCAATTTTTAAAAATTCCATTTTTGAAGGGTACACGTATTTCCAAGTTGAAAAAAAAAAAAAAACCACTTTAAAATAATGAGATCTTATGACTTAAAGGATCCTTAAGTTGTCCTTTCATACTTTGTATTACTAGAAAAAAGGAACTGTTTCATGCCTTGAGCTATTCAGAAGCCTTTTCCATAGCGTGAAAAGCTAATGCAGGAAAATTGGTATTTAAGTTTGACTTTTGGATCCTCAAAATCTGGAAGAGTACTTTAAAAAAGAGACTATACATTCTGTACCTTTTTCTGCTTTGGGATTTCCTTGAGTATCTAAATTTTTGTCTCTGAATTTGTCGGTGATGCTTCTCAGTTGAGTCCTATGCTAACACAGCCATCCTGTTTTTTAGAGTCTGTGTTTAGCTCTGCCACTTCAGCAGTCCCACATTTTTACAGTATAGACAGAAGTTCTGTCTTAGAGTGTCCCATGTGTAGGAGAGCAAAATAAATCACTGGGTTTTTAAGTTTCATGCAAGCATTTCAAAGGCCCTTAAAGAAATCTTTGATGAAACTTTGTGCTGTAATTAAGTGTGAATATTACTTGTAACATTTGTCCTGTTTTTCCTAAAGTTGAACGAAGAAGAAGATTTAATATTAATGATCGTATAAAAGAACTAGGCACTTTGATACCCAAGTCAAATGACCCGTAAGTATAATGCGCCCAGGGAGACTGTGGGAGGGAGGAAAAAAAATATTAAGGGAGAAAAATAATTAAAAAAAAAAAAATAAATCCTGAGTTTTCTTATATGATCTTGGCACTCCATGACTGTAGAAATGCTTGAAGGTTCCATCTATTTTTTGAAGGTTGTTTTTGGGGTTTATTTTTTCCGTTTTGGAACTTCCTTAAGTTTATATTAATTTGATGATTTTTGTCACAAGACAGTCAGTGTACTGTTGTGCATCAGCTCAGCATCCGGCAGGACCCTGTGCTTTGGCAGAGCTGGGGTTGGTGCTGGGGATGACAGCTGTACCAGAGGTGGAGTTGTCAGGATGTGAAACCTTAGTCTCGTCTTGCTCCTTAGCTGGCTGCCTGGCCGCTTGTCTTCCAAAGCGATTCTTTTAATTTGTTAGATGACATAGCTCAGCAAGACAGAACCAATCCCTCTTTCTGTGGAAACAGAGGGCAGTTCCTCTGGGAAGCCATCATACTCCCCTTCCCTCCATGAAAAAAAAAAGAAAAATAAAAAGCGTATCTGTTCACTGATAATTTGCCAGTGTTTGTGGTAGTTTCCCAGGAGTTCTTTTAGGTAATTTTACTGTTACGAACTTGTCTTAACCTTACCCAACACTGATTCAATAGCAAGGAACAATTGCTCTGGAACTTGAAAGTCTCACTGAAATCTGAATTGATGCCCGGTGACGCTTTTGGGGAGAGTTTCCATTCTCCCCAAAGGCAACTCCTCACTCCTCTTCAAGAAAGGCTCTTTACCTTCCTCTAAGGCAACCAAGGCAATATTGCACAGCATCAGCCTATGGGCAGATGGATCTTTGGTCTGATAGTCTGCAGTAAGCTTCTTTTTTTTTTTAAATTTAAACAAAGTAAGATGATGTGGGGGAGAAGATGATGCCGGCAGCCTCTCTCCCTAAATCAAGCGTGGGAGGAGTAACGTGTGGATACTTCTCTCTCTAAATCAAGTGTGGGAGGAATTCTCCTGGTTGGAGAACCATCACCCCTCGGCTGCAACGGGGCATTTGTATTTTAGGCAGAGTTTAAGTTTAAAGCACCTGAATATGCTGCTGTATTGGGCTCTTCTCTTCCTACCGTAACACAGCTGTGACGCAGTGCCACCAGGAGGACTGTTGTTTGCCGCTTCTTGGGGGCTAAAGGACTTCAGGTCTTTCTCCCGCAGAAGCACCAGGTCATATATGGTCCTTATATATGGTCCTTTTAATTCCCCAACTGGAACTGGGCATCTCCCAGACAGCAAGCCTGGTTTGAGAAATGTCTTGGGGGGGTGTTTTTTGTTGTTGTTGTCTTGCAGCCTTGCCATAAGGGAATGAAAGGAGCCCCGGCCTTCAGTGCTGGTCCCAAACTGTGCAGAAGGCAGCGGGTTGTCCCCGGGGGGTGCCGCGGGGGAGCCTGGGCTCTGCGCCCTTCGGCTGGGGCTGGCTGCAGTCTGCTTCCTAATAGCTGTGCTCTGGCCCCCTCTAGTGCATTTCAAATGCCTTCTGCATTCATAAACTTGGAATAAATATTAGGCAGGTGTTATGTATGTATGAGGTGTAATCATAGCTGCTGATGTGAAGGTAATGGTTACAAAAGAAAGCCTCCCTGAGAGCCTTAACTCTTCCTTTTTTATTGATTTCAAAGGGATATGCGCTGGAACAAGGGAACTATTCTAAAAGCGTCGGTGGACTACATCCGTAAGCTGCAAAGAGAACAGCAACGCACAAAGGAGCTTGAGAACAGACAGAAGAAGTTGGAACACGCCAACAGGCACCTGCTGCTCAGAATACAGGTTTGCTGATAAATAAGCTGCAAATGCTCTTGATGTTGCAGTGTGTGACTGCAAATAATGGTAACTGAAGCTTGTTTGTAGGCATGTGGGTTAGAAGGAACCCCCATTTTAATTAATGGTGACCAATGCTGAGATGTCTGCAGAGATTTTTCCAGAAAAAAAACAGGATATGTTAGGGTTTGTTTTTAAAAAAAAAAAAAAAGTAAAATAAAGTCCCAGCCCTCTAGTAAAGCACTTATGGCTGGTCTATTTTTGTTCCACCATGGCCAACATAAGTTGCAAACCATACTATAAAAAAGATTTATATGGTTTATATGTTTTTTCTGGGTGCCAGACCTAAGGAATTAGACTCCATATATCATCTGTTTGTTGACAGTGATGAGACCCAGTTCACCCGTTTGGCAGTATGTTCTCTTTAGCTGTCTTGTTTGGAGAGTTTTTTTGACCTGAGCTTTAGGGTTTGTTTTCTTTTCTTCTGAAGCGCTTTTGGACGAATGGCAATGAACGAAATCTTTTTGTGTTGCTTGTGTGGGGACCAATCTAGGCCCTATCTGTCAGAGAAGCTGTGCGGATTGCAGTCTTCTACATCTGATCTCTTATTTCTTCACTTGGTCAGCCTCTCCCTGATGCTCTGCAGGAATCTGTCATCTGCTTTCCGGTGGAGGGTGAACACCGCTCACAGGACAAAATGTGTGGGGAGGGCAGTATTGGTGACAGACACTGCAGCACTGTATCCTGAGTTCCCCATAGGTATCGTGGGGACTGGCAGCTGTATTTAATGTAGAGGCTGCCCTGGCTTGTCTTGAGAGCAGTTGCAGAGAAGCACATCTAATGTGAGGGCTCCAAGAGTTTTTGCAACAAGATAGCCAAGAGCTATGGATGTTGAGCTGCCTTCTTTTTTTTTTGTCCGGGGAGCTGTGGTTAGTTATCTCCCTTGTTCTTTGGAGTCCAGAGGACTGTAAATCAGTTTTCCTCAACACTGAAAAGCAGTAGGTGGCACGAATATGTTTTCTTCATGGGTTGTTGCCTTGTTAGATTCACCCAGGTTCCCAATAGCCTGCATTACACAGAGATTTAGGGGTGAGAACTCCATTTCTGTAATTAATTCCTTTGCCTTCACCCCAAGCTGGATAGGCAACCTTAGCCTCGCAGCTTACACAGCTTTTATTGTCAGTTCTGTTCTCCAGGTGGGCGAAGATAGCTGGCGTTCTCCAGGTGGGCGAAGATACCCCTTTCCATAAAGGGGTAATTAAAGAATTATATCTAGAATTGAATGTAAGAGCACATAACATGGAGACAGTGATGTCCCAGAGACTCTCATGTTGCTGCTCACCTGCAGTGCGAACAGCTGAGCTCTGCGTGCAGGCCGCAGCGTGCCAGGCTGCCCGCTGGCCAGGAGACCCCTGACCCACAGCATGGCTAATCCACAAAGTAGATAATGAAGCTAGAAATACCTGAGAGTCAAGTGTGGCAGTAGCTTTAAAATAGAACAGACTGGGATGAACTTCAGCGCAGTTTTTGTACTTTATTGAGCAATCTGTTTGCTAAAGTGAGACGATAAAGAAGCGCAGCCCTTATGCAGAGCAACATCAAGCAGGGGTATTTCAAAGCTAAGTCAGATCACTTTTTAAGCATCTTTCATCTTCCTTTGCATTATCTGTCTGCTCTGGCTCCTTCTTCAATCAAATAAACATAAAAACCAAACCCTTGAATAATGGGCAATACATCTGGCAGCAAATAACCTAAAGTCTGTATTTTCCCTCTTTGTGTTGATTCTGGTTAAGCACAGAATAAGGAACTCCTGATTTTGGCACGTTTGCTGATGGAAGATGTGCTTCCCTCTTCCACCTTCTCCATTGATCCTGCAGCGTGCCTATTACAAGCTTGTTGTCTTAGCTTGAAAGTAGAAAAAAGGCTATTAATCAACCTCAGTCACAGGAATATCCAGAAACAGTGCAATCACAACAGTGATTGTGATTGCCTGATATAATGCATAAGTAGAAGCAAAACATCTCTGTTAACCGCTGCATTTGAAAAAGGGCATTTAAGTGAATTCTTTCATTATCTGTCTTCAGTTAAGTGCATCTGTATGATTAAATGTGAAGGTGGGATTTAAATTTTTCATGAAGACTTGAAGAATCCTGGCTGTGTGCGAAGTCTAAAGCCTTTCTATGACTTGCCTATAATTTTTCTGTGCAGGAATAGCGATGCTTAGTTTTGGTTGACTTCTTTACTTCCAGCTCTACCAGACTTGCAGAAGGGGAGAAGTCCCTTCCAGTGTGTCAGCAGGAAATGACAAGCATCATATAGACAAACTACGCCTTCACATACGACTTTTTAAAAAGTACTAAGCGTACACTTCTGCTATTTCACTTTTTGGGTTTTTTTTCCAAAGTTTAAATGTTTTCCTCACCTGACCTGATGCCAAACTTGCCTACCGTGGCACTGGTTTGAGAAGGAGCCCGAGGGCAACGTGTCTGTTCTGCAGGGCGCTGGGTTTTGGCTCTGGTGTAGGTTCTGAGGAGGAATGTGAAGGACCTGTGTGTGGTGGTGTTCACCCACCCCTTCAGGAGACTAATGTTCAGGTGAAAATCTGCAGGGCAGAAGTGTACAGGGTGCAAGCAGTTGTCACTGTTGGAAAGGGAGGAAGCGATTTGTGTCCAACAGAAGGAAACTGTACGTCACAGTTGACCTGAGTGTAAAATGACAGATTTTTGCTTTCAGATTTTTTTTAATTTGTTCCTTACTCTCCTTTACAGGAACTTGAGATGCAGGCTCGGGCACATGGACTGTCCCTTGTTCCATCTACAGGCCTTTGCTCCCCTGATATGGTCAACAGGGTCATCAAACAAGAGCCTGTGCTGGACAACTGTAACCAAGACATCATGCCGCACCACACAGACCTGTCTTGCACTACCACCCTCGATCTCACCGACGGTACCATCACCTTCAGTGATAACCTCGGAAATGTGACTGAACCAACCGGCACTTACAGTGTTCCTGCGAAAATGGGATCCAAACTGGAAGATATCTTGATGGACGATACCCTCTCCCCTGTCGGAGTAACCGACCCACTACTTTCCTCTGTGTCTCCCGGAGCGTCGAAGACGAGTAGCAGGCGGAGCAGCGTGAGCATGGAGGACACCGATCATGCTTGTTAGCATATACTTGGCACCCGTTTCATAAACTACTTTGTTTCTTGATCAGTAGATTCAATAATTTACCTTTTGTAGAATTTTTTGATTTTTCTTTCCCTTGTGCTTCATCAGTAGCCCAGTGTGTGTGCGTGTGTGTATATATTATATATATAGGATTTTTTTTAGAATTTTTGTGAAGAAACTTGTATATTCTATTTTAAAACTACCAATGCCTCCAAAATATTGTACAGCGTATGTACAGTATCTGTGAACTGGATTCGCCAAGAACTTTGAACTGCTCAAATCTACTAGAAGCAATAGAATTACAAATGAAGAGTCTGTTTCTACTGGGGGGGGGAGGGGGGAATCATAGAATTGTAAATGCAACCTATTTACTTGGAAACAAAATGTAAAGTTGAAGAATGTAAAGAAACAACAACACACACACACAAAAAAAAGTCCAATTTGTAATTGTATTAATTGAATAGTGCTGCCTTAAAGATACGGTGTCCCTCAAACCTTGGTCTTTACAAGGCAAGAGTTTAGGGAAAACTACCCGCCCTACTCCACTCAGAATACAAACCACAGAGAAAAAGTGTTAAGACATCCTGATTGTGTTGATTGCGATATAAAATGCTGTTGCTGAAAACTGCAGGGAGATGGGAGTCTCTTTTTCTCAGAGTGCCGTTTAATTTTACTCTGAGCTGATTTGGGTTTTCCTTTTGATCATGGTTCGAGTTGTTCTCTTAGATTGTTATTTTGTTTTGTAACACGCATTGACGGCTTGCCAATGGTAAGCCAGGCAGGAACACTGTAAGTTGGTATACACTCTTTGGACAAACAAAAAATTATAAATTGATACATTTTATCAGCTGGGCACATTGTGTTGTACATATCTAATTGGCTTTATTTTTTTTAAAATTGCATTGTACAGTATATTTTGATTTGCATGGATTCCTTTAGTTATCCTCAACTTTTTGTTTTAAATATATTTGTATTTCATTTGTAAGATTTTTGCCTCTTAATATTGCAACAATTTTTTGACATTTTTAAAACTCATTGGAAGTTTTCTGCGTTCTTTGTAAACACTTGAAAGGAAGCTTTTATGCAGGGTTCTGTGTTTTAAGAGAGATTTTGAGAATATTTTGTATATTACAGTCTCACTTTGAAAATGTTTTTAAACACATTTAAGGTAGAGTACAAATTTAGATTAGGTAATAAAACAACTCTGTAGAGAAACTGAACTTATATATTTATTTTTAGTGATACAGAAAAAAGTAGTAACATGCTTGGAAACATAACTATGTAGTTAATATACCCGTTATAGTAATTTGTGTTTTATTTCAGCACTGGGGCTGACTTAAGAAAAAAAAAAAACAACAAAACAAACAAAAAAAGAGTAAATTACTGTATCTGCAAATAACTGTTACTTGATAACAATGTTATTAATTTTTAACACGCAACAATGTTGTAAAAGTAGTTCGGTGCATTATCTACTCAAGTGTAGTCCTATGCAATAACGGTAGTTATACTTGTATTATATCAAGCCTAGGTGTTTCACGGAGGTGACATGTGGTGTTCCGAGCTAGACGGATGGAATGGATTTCTCAAAAGCAGCCTACAGCTGACTCGCGAGCGGCAGGCGAGCGCGTCTCGTTCAGAATGAAGTGCCTTAAACTCTAGTTGTAGTCTTCCTCGACTAGCACTGACTGAAGTGTGGCATAGGAGAGAGCTTCAGGGTGAAGTTTGATAGGACGATGGAGTGTAGCGTGGTGCCTACGTATAGAAACCAAGAGCTTCCCGTTCTCTTTTGTGCTACACTGGAAATTACACAGGAGAAGTGAGATGGTTAGTGACTTGAGTGCCAGTTTGGCAGGCTTTATAGGGAAACCTTGGTCACTGCAGTTAGTGTTCAGAAATCAAATGTGAATTGGGTAGCGATGGGACAGCTGAGGGCAACGTGGGGACTTCCCCTAGCCTGCAGCGTGGCTCGCTGAGCGTTCACCCAAACGCTTCCCCACGGAAGGGTTCTTGAAGCGTCCCCAGCCCGGCACCGCTCCTCCCGGCGCTGATGGTGAGGGGCAGGGGGCTCGGCGGGGACACGGCTTGCTGTCACCGTACTGCGGGGTCTGTCTTCGTGTCACTCTCTCTGTGGCTGTGGCTGGCTGCGTCCAGCCGTCTCTGTTTCCGCTTGAGCAGCGAGCTATGTGTTAGCATTGATGCAACCACCGGGTTGTAAGTTGTTTTTTTCTTTTTCTTTTTTTTTTTAATTATTTTTTTGAAGGAGGAGCTGGAGTTAGATTATAATGATGCCTCTCCCCCAACACACCCCAGACGGCTTTTGGGAATGTGTCTTTCCTAGGGTAGTGATGTTCTGGCCCAGGGCAGGACCCGGGACTCCTGCAGGATGCGCTGCAGCCGTGGTGATCCGCGGGCAGGGATATTCCCTGCAGGCAGCTGTGCCGTAGTTAGCTCCAAGTCGAGGAGGCAGGTACGGGCTTCTGGTGCTGCCGTTTGGTGTAATGGTGACAGGTAAAGAAAATCAGGGCTGTAAAATGCTTGTAGCTGTGACATGGGGTCACGTTGCCCTTCCCCATGAGCATGGGACAGCTCTGCAGCATTGTACAAAATCAGGGTGTGCACGCTTGAGTGTAGTAACTGAAAACCACTGAATATATTGAATAAAGCTTTTGGTCTGATGCCTGTGCCGGGCATTCCAAAATTGGAAGTCTAGACTGTGGTATATAAATATTTTTCAAGCTTATGTGAAACACTGGTACTCGCTGACAGCCATACCTTCTGATTTTTGGCTACAAGCTGTGTGGAGATGAGTTAGTTGTATCAAGAGCAGGATTTCTTGATAAAAGTTGCTGTGGCCCCAGCAGCTGCGTTATGTGTTCCCCATGCGTTGTGTGGCTGTGGGGTAACACACGACACGGCTGTGCCCTGCGCACTCCTCACCCTGTGTTTCCTGAGGCTCCAGCCCTCCTCTGAGGTTGCCCACCCTTAGAGTGGAGGTACGTTGACGCCGCAGTGGGGACATCTCTAGGAGACACGGACCTCCAGGCGGGTGCGGACTGGAGGTGTCTTTGCCCGTTTGCCCATCGTGGAACGTGTGGCCATGACGTTTTACAGGGGATCGATGGCAGAGGACAGAGACAGCAATTGGAGGCAGGTTTTGGCATGAACTAGGTGGAGTGGGATGGACAGAAGGTGTTGCCCAGTCTGACGGTGCCCTGTGTGACACTGGGCCGGCGGTGGCTTCCCTGAGCGGGTGGATGGGATACCTACCGGTTCTCACTTTGCCAAAGCCATGCAACAAGCAGGATCATGCAGAGTACCATGAAGTTCTTCCTTACTGCTTTTGGCCTATAAAGCAATATTTAACTCTCGCAACCTGTAAAAGCAAAAAGAAGGTACCTAAGGAAAGCACAAAGCACAAAATAATGCACTTACATTTATGTTGTTTGACATAAAATGCACTGGGGGGGAAGCTGATGTTGATAATAGTATAAATACCTATATTTCTTGAAAAAGTGACATTAATTACTGCCTCTTGCTATGATGCTTGGTACTGTAATGTTGATATTCATCTGCTGTTGACTGCAGCAATAATTTGTGTATGGTCCATAGCACTGTAAATTATGGATCAATATTAATGTATCCAATGGAATAATTTGAACTGTTGTTCTTGATAGATGGATTAAAGCATTTGGTTTTTCACATACGTCTGTGTAAGCCATTCGTTTTCCGTGTAAGTGGATCTTGTTTCCCTGTGCATTCGAAGTCCCAGCAGCGTTCCTGTGTCTGTGCCGTGGCGGTGGATGTGTCCATGTTCCTGACCTGGTGTCATCCGCAACCCTGGTGGCACTGGGGCTCTCTGGTTGTGTTTGTATTGCGGTAGCACCGGGGGGACGGAGCTACGGATCAGGCCCCACTTGGGCTTTGCAAAGCGATTAGACCCAAAGCTTATGGTCCAGCGTGAGGAACAAACCAGGCGAACATGGAAAAATGTCGTTCCCTCTCTCCCTTCCTGTGGGCGCTTGCCCTTCCGCCTCCCCCCCTTCTCAAAGGGATCTCGGCAACCCTCCCCGGCTGCATTGCTGTCGCCTCCCACCCGCTGCTCTGTGTCAAGGCAGGTGAGTCCTCGGGGTACCTGCACCTCCTTGCCCTGTTGTCACTCCTGCAAGGTCACCTGCCCCCAGCAGTCCTACACGGAAGCCCCTCACCGCCTTCTCCAGCTGACCTGCACATGGGGAGATCCGGGGCTATGCTGGGAGCTGCAGCCGGTGCTGGGTAGGAGCCAGTTGGGGTTTTGTTTTGTCTTCCCATCTTTGTTATTTTTCCCTGTCTCTCTGTTGCTTTCATCCCTCCTGGTCTCGTTCTTCCACAGACTGTCGCTTACTGTGCTCACAGCGTGGAGTCCTCCCTGTCCCTGTGGTCGTCGCTGCAGCAGCAGTGGACGTCAATGCCTGTTATCTCATGGGTTTTAAACCCTGAATACAAACAACAAGTTTTGAATTTGGCCTGTCTTGAAAATCTGGTAACTATTAGGAGTAGAAAGTACTTAATCCACTTGCAATTAAAAATTACTAGCTGTCCTGCATCATTCAATTTAAAAACCAACCAACCAACAAATGCCGGGCAAAGCTCCCTGACTCTGCTAGGAGAGCAGTAGAAAATCCCTGCTCCCTCTTTATAGAAGTTACTAGAGTTGAAGGTTGTGAGTGTTTCCAGCAAGGCTTTGTGACGCTTTTTCTTCAGAAATTCAGCACAGTATCAGAATGTGGTGTGGTAGTACTGCAACAGGAAATCTATTATCGGCAGCCTAGGATGTAATTTCTAATTTAAGTTTGAGTTTTTAGATGTATTTTGGTTTTCCTGTTGGTTGTCAGTTGTGCTGGCGCTGGGTTTTGGGGGTGAATTTCTTGCAGTCGGTGGGAGCGGCTCCAGGTTTCGGCTGGACTGCGGAACTCGGGAGGAGCAGGAAGAAAACCCGTCGTGGGGGCGATGGCTGTAGGCAGTTGCTCAATGTGTGTCACCAAAGAGGTGGTAGCAGGTCTGCTTTGAAGCCTTTGAGTTCCTTTGGGCAAGCCTGAAAAATTCTCTGCAGAGTAAGGAAGTGGATGTTGACAATAAGGCTGCCAGCGCCTGGTGGGGTCTGGTTTGCTGGAAATCCCCATAGCCGGGCTGTGGGATGCTGTGGGGCTTGGCTACGTGGTGTGGTGGCACGGCAGGATGCTGCCACTGTGTCACCGCATCCTGTTTTCCTTCTGTGGAGGTGCACCTGGGAGCTCGGCAGCTCCTGGTGCCGGGAAGGAGATGGTGATTGAGCCACCTCCGCGGGTTCAGCAGCTGCTTCTCCTTTTGCTGTCGCATCTGGGGTTGGTCCCAGCACGGACTGGTGGTCATAGTCCCTGTTTCTACAGCTTCTTTGAAATGCACTTGCTTAAAATTGCAGGGGAACGGCTTGGAAAAATTAAAATCCATAAGACTTATTAGGATGCTGGCTCACGGCTTAAATGCACGTGCACTGACCATTGCCGTTGTCTTTGCCTGTGATCCAAAGTGTACCCTTACTTGGAACGGCTCCATTTTTAACTGAAGTTTTTGAGAGCAACTCTCTTAATGGATGTGTCGAGGCTCTTGTCTCCACTGAGGCCTGAAGCTGCGGTTTCTTCCTTTTTATGACTTTCTCACCTGGGTTGCAAAGGAGCGAGGAGGCTTCTGTCGAACTCCGGCAGTGCTGAGCGTGGAGGGATGCTCTCATTTGCAGTTCCCTGGAGGGGAAGCAGCTCCCAGCCCCTTGCGCTGCCGTTCTCACCCCATCCCCGAGCTCCCCAGGGCTGGGGTCACCGGGCTGAGGTGCCCGTTGTGCTCTGTGGTTAGAGGGAATGGTTAGGCAGGATGGTTCCTGCCACGGACCTCTACATTAAATGCTGTCCAAGAGCTGTGCAAGGCAATGAGAAGGCTGCTACAGTCAGTAGGGCATGCAAAAAGCATCTAAATAGCGATGGCTGTCCTAATGTATTTATAAAAACGATATACGTGGTTGCACTTTGTGGATGTTGTCTCAAAGGAGCTATGGGAGGCATCCTTAATGCCCTGATGCATCTGCTGTGGGCGGGGGAGTTCCATGGGGTGGCTGGGGTGGCTGCAGGACATCAATGGGTACTTTGGCAGCTGGGCAGAGCCTGGCCGGGGGTCACCTCGCTGCAGCCGTGGGTAGGGCAGCAGCAGGGATTTGGGAGGGAGGGCGATCCTGGCGTCTCAGCGTTGGTGCTGGTCCCGCGGGAGCCGCCTGGGCACTGGTCAGGGGGGTGCTGGGCTCCCAGCTGGGATGGATGGACGGGACACAGCTTGGGGGCCTCCCATCTCGCTTGAGGGCTCCTGCTCTCTGGCTGTGCCTCTCCAGAGCTCCCCGCTCCCGCTGGCCTCCTCCTTGCCTTTGAGGACAGACATTAATTAAAAAAAAAGTGGGGAACAGCACGCTCTCGTGGAGCTGCAACCTTTCTCGCCGGCTGCGAAGCTTTGATGACGGCAGCTTCCATCGCTGGGCACGGACCCTGCCGCCGTGGTGGTTTCAGCAGCATCCCTCCATGGTGCCGTATTAGCTCCAGCCCGGCGCAGGCTGGTGAACTTGGCTTGCTCTAAGGTGAGTTATGATTTAATACTCTCATTCACAAGTTGTTTTCTCTGAATGCAGCCTGTGATCAGTGGTGGCTCTGGGCAGACAAGCACAGTCCCGCTGGGCACACGTTGTACGAGGACCAGGGCGGTTGGTGTTACGTTCAGCGCTCTTTGTTTAGCCACTTTAAATACATTCAGTCAAAATCTTTCAGTGTCTTCAAGACCTCTGGCCTGACTCTCATTGTGCGTAGGGTACATTTAATGCTACTTTTGACTGGCCATGAGTAACAACTACATAGTTACTCCTTTATTAAAAATAACAGAGCTCATAATCATTCTCTTTTTGTCCCTGATGAAAAACAGTTTCTAGAGCAGGTTGTCGCAAAAGAGATGACTTCAGAACATGTAAATAATAAAGTAATTTCTTATTCTCTGACCACTAAAGTAATTTTGTTCGAACAAACCCATGAAGAAGTCGTGCTGTGGGGAACCCAGCTGGGTCCCGTACGGCTTTCCACTTTTCTCTTCGGAGTAATACATCATTGAAGGTAATAAGAAAATAAGCAGAGATTTTTAGGTCCAATGATAATGGTTCCATTTGAAAAAGCAGGAATTAAACCAAAGCTGAATAAATGGAAAAGAATTAAATTCATGCTAGACATTAAAAAAAAAAAAATAAATGCACTGCAAACAATGAGGTGTATTTTAAAAAGTCGCTGTTTTATTAATAATACTTTCCACCTCGTTCCCTTGATCTTTGGATGACAAGCCTGGCAGAGGCACTCTATCAGACACTGAAGCAATTTAGCTGCTGTCATGTGCCTTTCTTGATACACACGTATTAGTCACACAGCCGTTTTATGTTCTTTAGCATATTTTAGTATATAATTAAAAATGTGGCTGTCTGCTACTAAGCAACCAAGCGTGTCAGGGGTTGATTGTATTCTGTCACCCGCGGCAGAAGGGAGGGTAAAAAATAATAATCATGTGTTCACTTTTCAGTCTTAATTGTGCTCTGGCTCCTTTGATATGTTGTTACATACATACACACACGCCGGCTCCTGAAGATGGAGGCAAAGCCAACATGTGGGAGCGGCTGGCAGGTGACCCGCAGCCACGTCACTGTCACCGACGGCACATCAGCCTGAGGTGTTGGGCTTTTAGTGGGTACGTGCGGTTTTGTGACTCTTCTGGGTTCAGTTTGGCTGGGCCCTGCTGAGCTGCTGCTTGGCTGCACGGGACTGGGATGCTACAAGCCTTTAGGCTCCTGGGGGTCTCTCCCTGGACAGTTAAAATAAGCAACTCAAGTTGACATTTGTCGTGTACCTCCTCCACGCAGGTGGGTGGGAGAAGGACTCCTCCACTGAAGGATGCTGACTGTTGGGCAACAGATAATCCTGCGCTTCATTCATTTCTAGATTATCTGAGGTGAAAAATGGCCCATCCAGCTGCTGGAGAGGAGGTTAAACCACTGGCGAGCGTACCCAGGTGATCACCCTAAACTCGGAGAGGAGCACCAGAGCTGCGGGTCTCCATTCTCTGATCATCTCTGAGAGGTGGCCAGCAGATGGGGCAGGGACACCACCACCCTTCCCTCCCGCAGGCTCTCGGCATGTTATCCCTCAGCACTGCTGTTCCTGGGGCTCTCTCACGCCCCTAAAAAGTTCAGATCCCCATCTAGTCTTGTGTTGCACCGTCCCTTTCTGTTCTAGTCAAAGGCTGAAGGTGCAGATGGCTTCCCCGCGAGTAGGAGAGATGCTTTCCCCACCCGGTGGCTGCTGTCAGGAACTGGCTGAATGAACCTGTGCTTGATGGTCTGGAAAAAGGACAAAATTTCATTGATATCCTCAGCCAGAGGCTTATTTAACTCAGGGCGTTAGGGGATGATTCTTATGGGAGGATGTGGCTGTGAGGATGTGTTTTTACGCTGTTCGCTGCAGGAGCCCTATGAGAGGTCTCCTTGGTAGGGTGGCACCATCTGTGTGAAACCCCATCCTGAAGCTGGAGAAGCGCATCGCTCTGGAGAAGGGCCGGGGAAGTCTTCTGTGTACTTCTAGGCACACACTCTCCGAGCTCAAGAGGAAAAGGGATTTATTATGTCACCTCTGTTCCTCACTCCTGTCTCTCGAGCACGTGCAAACGTACACAGACATGCACAGACTGTGTGCAGCAATGGAATCGTTATTTTAAAAGTTTTCCAGTTTTAATAGCTTTTATTACTTCAGCAAAACAGAAGCCAGCAGATCAGCACAAACTGGTATGACATAAGGAAAAAAAATATAATAATGTTGTAAATAATTCAAAGGCTGTTTCTTGATTGTGATTCCTTTGATTCAACCTCCAGGGAGAAGGATGACATTGCCTTTACATTTTTCACAGTCAGCATCTAATGTGTAACCTGCACTGTGTCTGCCAGGAGCCTGAGACGTGACGCTGAGGATGCTTGAAGATGATAAACTTGCTTGATTTCTCTTGGTTTTCCCCCAGACGACCTTACCTGCCCGGAAAGTGCCGCGGTGGGGAATGTAGGAGGAAGCCCACGGCAGACCCTCTGTGGGGCCGCCCGGGGGTTCTGCGGTGCCGCCTGGAGCTCAACTTTGTTCACAGGGAACACTGATGCAAATCCTACCATATTTGTCACACCGGTGGCTTGCAGGGGTTACACAGTAAAACCACCGCTGTACATCTTGGCAGCCAGATGAGCCTTGCCAGCATGTCCTCAGTATCTAGGAGTCCCAAGACCCAGGACTGCCATGCTGTCTCGCTACGGCTCCAATCGTGCTTCACAGCAGCAATATCTGCTGATCTGTGGCTACGTGACGGTGCCTGTAACCAGAGTTTGCCCTTCCCTTACGCTGGGAGCAAAGGCTGGCAGCTAACTTTCTTTTTTTGGCTAGTTTGAATGAGCTGAGGAAACGAGAAGAACACAGAATGCCAAAACCGGTGAAGGAGATACCCCATTTCAAAGATTTTTATAGAGCATGGAGATTCTGTGGTACCATGAAGATGCCCCACTTCTTTTGCATGGTCTATGAGCCAGATACACCTACTGACTTCAGGGGTCCTGCAACAAGCCATGGTGGGAGAGCACCGTGCAAGGCCACGGCAGCCCCTGGGTTGGATTAACTAAAAGAAAGAATAAATGCCACTTGCTTTCCCCCAAAAAGGAGACAGCCTGCTACGAACTACGCTATGGGCACTGGGTGGCTTCACTTTTGGGTGATCACTTCTTGAGCACTACACAAGTCTAATGAATTGCCTTTCAAACAGTGCAACTGAAAGAGGTAAGTCAGGTCAGATGCCAATATTGTTCTTGTTCCAAGCAGCTCTGAGATGTACGTGGTTTCACAGGGGCTGCTGTATTTATCTTGTTTAAAATTCAGTCCTGCCCTCTAACTTACGATGTCGAACAACTCCAGGCGTGGGGCAGGACCGTCAGCTCGGGCTCGCAGCTCTCAGAAGGCAGCTGGCTCTTCTTCCAGCACTGTCTTGCAGTCCCTGACCCAGAGCTTGTACGCTCTTTCCAGGGTCTCCTCACTCGTGTCATTGAATATCTCTGTAAAATAAGACTCGTAGTTAATTGGACATCCAGAGCTTTTCCTGCTTGCATACACAAACTCGCTAGTGGGGAGAGTAGCTCCTCCAGTTCATGAGAGTCTGTTTTCTTGTGAGTTTTCTTTCAAGGTCATGTTGGATGGGGCTTTGAGCAACCTGGGAGGTTTCCCTGCCAATGTCAGGGGTGTGGAAATAGATGGTCCCTTCCAACCTAAACTGTTCTATGATTCTATGAGTGATTCTGAGCTTCGTGGAAATAGTCTGACTGGATACTGATGCAAGAGATCGCAACCTGGTCCCATGCATTGCTTCTATGTTAGGGGTTAAGAGTTTCTGTTTGGTTTTTTTGTTTGTTTTTTTTTTTTTTTTAAATCTTGTAAGTTAGAGTGTTTCCCCCCAGATCATAGAATCATAGAATCACAGAACGGTTCGGGTTGGAAGGGACCTTAAAGATGATCCAATTCCACCCCCCTGCCCTGGGCAGGGACACCTCCCACCAGCCCAGGTTGCTCCAAGCCCCGTCCAGCCTGGCCTTGAACCCCTCCAGGGATGGGGCAGCCACAGCTTCTCTGGGCAACCTGTTCCCACCTCACCCCCCTCACAGTAAAGAATTTCTTCCTAATATCCAATCTAAATGAAGAGATACTACTTAGTTTTCAGGTATTAGTTCTAGGCAGAGTAATACGTTAAATTCTTTTTGCCAAGGATTATTTAACAAATATTTTCAAGCCCAACAAAGGAAATATTTTTCCCTTATAACATTGTTGGTCTG
This sequence comes from Dromas ardeola, assembly GCA_013398915.1. Taxonomy (NCBI): domain Eukaryota; kingdom Metazoa; phylum Chordata; class Aves; order Charadriiformes; family Dromadidae; genus Dromas; species Dromas ardeola. The sequence goes on along the minus strand of VYZM01002469.1, from coordinate 767,443 downwards.
TCTGGCAGAGCACTGCGTTTAGACTGCTGGTTTGCCAACAGGTTTGCAAAGTGAATTGGTCAATATGTGCAATTAATTAGACCACAGATTAGACCTCAGCCTAATCAAAAGGATCCGGTGTCTCGACAGGTTTACTGAGATGTTAAGAAGAGCAGAAGTAAAACCAGAAAAGTTCATCTGCAGAACTGCAGGACCCATTTTCCAGCATGTCGTCGTGCCGGAATCCCCAATTGCCTGCTCCGGGGGGTCCCTGGTGTCCCCCTCCCACAAGTACCTGCCACGCCGAGCCCGGTGGGGAGAGGCATCCGGGGCTGTCCCCCGCTGTGTTTCAGGCGCTCCATCAGGGCCCTCTTGATGAGGGGCCAGCTGCAGCCGCCGTGCCAGACCGGCAGCTCCAGCCCCCTCATGCACTGGATGATCTGCTCCTTCTCCTCGGCCGTGATGAGCCCCCGTGTGTAGGCGACATACGTCATGAACGCCATGTCGATGTTCACAGCTTCTCCGTGCATCAGCGATGGCAAAACCCTCTGAAACGGAGCAAAGGTGGGTGGGGGAAAAGGTTTGGGTTGACAAATAGTAAATAAGCAGGCTTTTTCTAAAAGTACTTGATTGACATTCGACTCACAGCAGAGTAGTAGAGATTTGCTGGATGTTAGCATCTTGTGATTTATGGATTGCAGAGGATGATCTCTTTTAGAGGTGATTAATTGCATGTAAAATCTCCCATAGGGGTCCAGGATCTAATTTCCTCCCATTCCAATCACTGATGAAGAGCACCATGGGATGGAGAGCAGAGCTCTGAATTTTGCATAAGGTCTAATCCTCCCCCCTTATTCCTCAGTGGCAATTTCTCCCCAGTGATACCAGCTATGGTCTCCATGCCTTTGCACGGTTGTAGCTCATGTTGGTGATTCCTAGTGGCTTCACTAAATCTGGTCATCTTTGTGCTGTGGTAAATGCCTGGTAAGAAGTAATAACTGGCCTGTGGCCTGAATAGGAAACACGGGTGGAGGTGTGGGGGAAATGGGGCAGGGAAAGGCATCTCTTTATCAGACAGGACCAGGCTGGGTGTGTTGGATGATCTGAGGTGATGTGCAAATCTGGAGTTTGCCTCAGCTCCTTTTGCACAGAGTTTTCGTGCTGCTGATTGACTTCTTTTTTACTTTCTCTTTTTTTTTTTTTTTTTTTTTTTTTTTAAATAGATTTTGAAAAATAAAGCCTGTCACTCACCATTTCCAGCTCTGGGCTTATGAGGTGACCAAAATCAACCAGCCTGTCCAGGTCATCCTCCCAGAGGTTGGGAGCCAGCTCTTCCAACATGGTTTCAATGGCAATCCTGGTAGTCTGCAGTGCAGCGTCCCCGTGGTCGGCAGAGCCACTGTAGGACTGGAACTTGGTGTCCAGCAGGTATTTTCCATGTCTCTTGAGCAGGTCAAACAGCCCTTTGTGTTTCATGAGTGCCATCTAGGACAAAGAACAGAAGAGGTAATTAAAGATAATTATGTGATCTTTGCACGTGCAGTTGAAAACTTGAGTGTTTCAATAGACTGGACTATAATTAATATCATGTTATACATGAACAAAGAAATACCTGCATGCTTGGTATGTGGGCAAGTTCTACCTCTGCAACCTGAAAAAGTATTTCTGTAGACGCAGTTCCTGGTTAGCATCTCTATGTTTAGTGTATATTCAGCAGGTCTCTAGGGAATGTGACTTGTTGGTGTTAGGCCTGTTGTCAGCTGTGGTAAGTGAAGATGTATGCAAAAGGCAGGGTGGGAATGCCCAGTGGGGCTCTGGTAAAATGGCAGAGACAATGGGAGCGCTGGTGGGCAAATTCCCTTGCTACTGGGCAACCCTCACCATGCTGTGAGCTTGCTACATGCTCCGGTAGCCCAGCAGATGGTTTGTAACACCTTTGGTAATTTTTGTGCCTGGCAGGAAACTTGAGACTGCCTCAGCTGAATGGTGGCCATGCCAGGACAGGGACTGGATGGTGGACATCCCCAGGATAGCTCTCATCTAATCTTTGGAATTGCTCTTTGGGCAAGGGAAGGTTGGAAAGCACCGCAGTGTGGGCAATATGAGGTTTCAGAAGTGGTTTCATCGTTACAAGTATATATTTTTTCACCCTCTGGCTCGGGCATTAGTCCCCTCCTGCAGTGGAGAATGGTGACCTGCAGGTTTCCCTGCCAGAAACCTCCAGATATCCTGGGGAGTTCCCATTGTGCAAGCACTGAAAAATGCTACCGATGCTGATGAACTTACCTCTAATATACTTTAGTAGCTTGGAGACTGCTTTATCAAAGTTTTCAAAGCTCCTCAGGCATAAAACCCTTTACTGTGCACTTCCCAGGTAATTTTAGAAGTGGAATTTGTCTCGCGGGAGATTGATTGGCCACATTCAACATACCCTGCGAGGCAGGTGCAAATGATCTTGCAGATTATTAATCCCCAGCATAATGAACTCTAATTCTCTGCCAGCAATTCATTGTAGAGTGCTATGGATCAGCCTCAATGGGAAGATGCTTTCTTCCCTGGTTGTGCTGTCTCTACATCTGGCCTTAAATTTTGGCATTTACTCCGCAGGGTTAGCACTAGGCACTGCGCATAAGGGATATTCTAACAAGTTTAGCAGCTGTAAAAATATATATAGGCTCAATGAGAGTTAAAAGTCCCCTTGCAGTCTTGATGGCCCACCCTTGTTTCTATAGGGCAGTTTATACAATGCCATGGATGCTGACGGACATCTTACCAGCACTGCGGCCTTTCAATACTTAAAGGGGACTTATAAGAAGGATGGAGGCAGACTTTTTAGCAGGGCCTGTTGTGCCAGGACAAGGGGTAATGGCTTAAACTAAAAGAGGGTTGGTTCAGACTTGATATAAGGTGGTGAAACACTGGCTCAGGTTGCCCAGAGAGGTTGAATGGAAGGTCAGGTTGGACGGGGCTCTGAGCAACCTGATCTGGTTGAAGACGTCCCTGCTCATTGCAGGAGGGTTGGACTAGATGGCCTTTAAAGGTCCCTTCCAACCCAAACCACTCTACGATTTCAGTTTTGAAAACTGCAGTTGCAAAAGTTCATACCTTTAAAATTTCACCAAGGCCGTTGGAGATGTGTCGCCGAGGAATGCTCTGAATGAAGGACCTATCCAGGAAACTGGCTACCGGGGGGGTGTAGCCCCCGAGCTTGTTCTTACACTGCAGGAAATTCACCCCATTCTTCGCCCCCACGCTGGCATCAACATAAGAGAGGAGGGTTGTTGGGACCCGAATGTAAGGGGTACGTCTTCTATAGAGGGACGCGGCTAATCCTACGATGTCCAGGCAGACGCCTCCTCCGATGGCGATGATGGGCTCGGTTCGCCTGTCGATGCTGAAGTTCTGGACTTCTTGCAAGATGTTCAAGACCAGGTCCATGGATTTCGTTTCTTCGGTGGTAGGCAGGGCGAGGATTTTGTGCTGAACGTTATTCTCTTCAAAGTATTCTCTGACTTTGGAGCCATAAAGTTCGTCAACGACTTCATCTATGACAATAAAGCGCCTCAGCTTCCTTTTGCCGCTAGTGGCTAGCTCTAGTTGCTGGGGGTCAGTGATGTGACCCCAGAGCAGAGTAGTGTTAGAAGGATCCAGAATATTGTACGTTTCTACCACTTTGTAGCAAAAATAGATGGGAGCTTCAATTGTCCAGGAAATCCCACCTTCGGAGACACATTCACCTCTGGCAAGGGTCAGAAAACATGGTTTGAAATCATTATATTCCTCTTTTGTATTTTGCATGTCTGAACTAGTTGAAGGATGTAGCTGGGGGGTGGGGAATGTGGGGTCTCCTGCCCGTGCACTGCAAAAGTGTGGGGCTGTGAGGGTGGGACACGTCTCCTGGGCGTCAGCCCCCAATTGCTTTGGCACCAGAGAACCACCCCCCCATCTTACAGAACAGTCAAACGGCTGAACTTCTACAGGGTAATGATAAAACAGAGAGCAAGAAGAGCTGGTGAAGCAAATCATTTTCCTTCCAATTCATTCATTTGTCAATAAAACAGCAGAAAACCCCAGACCAATAATCCCAGCTTCCCAAAAGGGAGTGGGGAAGGGATTGCCAAAATTTTCCAAACTATTTATGAAGGAAACATCCTCTGCCTGGTATATCTGGGTGATACGAGTTGATTTGTTCCTGTCTGTGCAGAGCTACACACATACGCACACCTCCATGCAAAATAGTGACTCTCCCACTCTCCAGCTGAACAGTGGATCTCACCGAAGAGTGGATCTCTCTACCTCAAAACAGGCATGATAGAAATAGGAAGTGCTCCCAGGTAGTTAAAATTAAAAAAGTAATTATTTGAGAGTTGGCAAAGGTTTCCGTAGTGGAGTTTGAAAGGATAAATAGAAGGATACAAAGCTGGCATGTAATATCTATCTAAACCAGTGAAGAACACAGCCCTGCAACCCAGTTATTACTTCTGTTGGGAAGGGGGAGCCAGGTGAAAAAAAAGTGGCTTTTTTAGTTTGTTGGGAATCAGGAAAGGATTATTTTTAATTTTTTTTAAAAGGCAGAACAAAACGGCAAAAAAGCATTTTATATAAGACCTCTTCCTGAGCTGCAGTTGGGTAAAAACCGAAAGTTTCCATCAACCTTTGGTTTGTTTTCTGAATAAGCAGATGGCTCGTTGGATAATCAGACTTCCGTACATACCAGATTTCTTTCCACATGCCTGAACTTTCTCTTAAGGGTCTAAATAGACGCTTCTCTGCTTTCTTTACCTAATTGCCTCTAAACCTGGCCCTGACCTTTTTAAGTGTTAAAGAAAACCAGTGAGGATTTTTATCTTCCAGAAAGTTTCTTCTGGGCTTTTGAAATGCAGTATTACAAAGACCATCACCAAATAATGCACCAAATATATAACTTATAGCTGTATTTTATGTGCATGTTGCATCTGTCTCTGGCATGCGACCCTTCGAAGAGACAGGATGGGTTTGACTGTTAGTTGGTGGCATCAGGTTTGGGTGCCGGCTGGCACAGCTAGCCCCCATTGCAACCCCTCTGCTGTACGAAAACAGCAGTGAATTTGGGGCTGAACATACCCTTGTTGAAGCATATGTCAGCTGAGGATTTTTCTAGGTGTGCTCTGGGCCCTAGGTTTGTCCTGCTGTGGACTGATGTCCAGCAGACTGCCTGTGGGTCTCCTAAAGTCCTGTTGTACCTGCTGCAGCCCTGCCTGAGCAGTGCTGGTGCGCAGCCCCTGCCCGCTGCCAGCGCTGGTGACCATCCCTTGGACCTGACTGAGAAACGAGTTAGACTTGTGACGTTAAAACCTGAGTATGACAACGCTAGAAAACTTCTGACTTGCAAAAAATGGCTGTATTAAGGAAGACCTGCATCACAAACGGGGCTCCATGCGCTCCTGAAAAGGAGTATTCTGTAATTAAAGGATAATTAACTGGAGAGATGTAATATCAACAAAGAGCTGCATGTAACCCTGGGGGAAATTTGCCTCTCTCCTCTGTCTGAAGCAGCATTCGGTGACTTCTACACTTTGAGAGATGAGTTATTGTTTTTACTTCTGTCACTGACCTACTGCGTTTATTTTTCCCACCTGGGCATTTCATTTACCTGCAGCTCTCTCCATAAATGCATCCTTCTCCCCTGCCTGTGCTTGAGCTTTTGCACATAAAGATTTCCTGTACATACTGAGGGGGAAAAGCCCAAGGGCAGCGTTCAGAAGTCCCTGTGTCAGCATGTCACAAGTTTAAAGAAACTTCCCATCTACATAAATTCCCTCTGTACCTTAGCCAAGTCATGCCAAGAACACCAAATACCTATGCTGCCATATTGCGCGTGTTTTGAAGCCCACTTTTGTAGGGATTATGGTGGGTTTAAGCTGCAAGGGCACACGAGGTGGGTTTTCCATCTGAGTTGCATCCCACCCATCCATCCCGCAGGAAGACAGCACAGTTTGGCTAGCCAGAGCTGTCCTGCGCGATCGCCAATGAGCAACATGAGCCCCTATACTTACATTTTTGCTTCGGAGAGAGTTATCTTGTCCTCGCAGTCGGATAGGGCTTCTCCTTTCTTGATCCGGCACCACGTGCTCTTGACTCGCACCAGCTGGAAGTCTGTCTGCCGGGGCTCCTGAGGTATGGTGGCCGGGGCCACCGGAGCAAAGGACTTTTCCGACACCGGCATGCTTCCAGAAGGTGAAATCTCCCTGTTAAGAAATCTCCTGTAAGTGGGTGCCTTTGAGGTGCTTTTTAAAGGCTCCAGGTGACCAGGTGTTGGAAGGGGAGGACGCGTCTCCACGGGGGAGACCAGTTACAAAACTAAGATTATCTAATCTGGGATGCACGTTTGGGGTGGTAGGAGCATTTGAAGACACGTGCGAGTACTGGGATGGGGTTGTATAATCAGCTAGTTTTATAATGCTTAAGAAGTACACTAGGAGTGCATACATCAACTTCCAACATGATGCCCTACAGCAAATTTAAAGTTATGAAAGGCAATTTCTGTGATTCTCTGTGATGTCCAGGAACCTCCTTTGCCATGTGGCGCCTCTGATTTGGCCGCGGCTCTAACCTGCTCTTATGGGGTGAGACAGGAGCCAGAGCATGGGCACAGGATCTATACCAGCTGGTTAAACCTCTTTTGAGCTCACATTCCCAGGATTCTCTTGCGTTGAGGAACAGAAAGATTTTTGTTGTTGTTGTTTTTAGCTTTTATGGTGGGTTTAAAAAAAATAATCAGAGAGAGTTTTTCCCCTGAAGGGCTGTTTAGGGGATGAGCTGAGCTGTGATTCCTTTGCCCAGCTGCCTGTAGGACACTGAGATGCTGAGGTTTCCCTGCGGTGGGGTCGCTTCAGCATCAGCAGCATGGTCCAGGCAATGGTAGCTGAGCCTTGATGACCCTGCCTTTTGGGTCCAGGGCTTTCCCGCAATTGTCATCTATTTGTCTTGTTAAGACAACGCCAGATCCCCCCTGTGTACCTGGGGAGAACCCATCTGCCTGGCCCAAAGACACATTGATCCTGCGGGATGGGCTCAGCCAGGGGGCTGAATTCCCCTTCTCTAGGAAGCGATGGCATGGTGGGGACCGGCGGGGAGCCCGTGCTGGCGGCAGCCCGCACCCTGCTCTCCACGTGACCGAGGGATGCACAATTCACCTTTCCATGTGATCTTCCAGCTGGGTCTTTCAGAGAGCCCCGGGCTGAGCTTGCCACACCAAACACTCCCTTGGCATAGGGCTCTGTGTGCTGAGCACAGGGGAAGGTCCTCCTTTGATTTCACCGGCAGTGCCTGAAGGTACAAACCCGTTTTTGCCTTCTCCTTGGCCATCTTTCTGAAAGCTGTCCTTGTTCAGGAACAAAGATCAAGAAAACCGAAAACAGGCATAAAAGCAGAGGCTGGAAAAAATGGTTCTTCAAGAGCCCATCAGACAAGAGCAAGCTCTCATTGCTTTGAAGGCTTGCTCATTTACGAACCTGCATTTACCTCAAATTTGTGAAAAAGCTAGAAGTATAAACTCTATAAGCCATATAGCTCTGCTCCAGGGAGGGCAATAGGAAACTCCTAACATCTAACTCTTGCTGCTGGCTTCATCTCCAGATGGCAAAGTGCTTTGTGAAGGGGACAGACCGTTATCCCCATTTTACATAAAAGGAAAATAGAGTCACCAGAAGAGAAGCAACTTGCCCAAAGTCACCTCCAAATCTAGTGGAGGGCAGGTTAGATGGCATACGAAATCTCTCAGCCTGTTTACCAAACACTCGTCTGAATTTTGACTCCTAATCCAAACACAATTTGGGTGGTTTTCCACAGGGCTGCAGGTCTATTGCAGTTTGTTGTTTACTAAATCATATGATGGAATAATCTTGAGTATGCAAGGAGGTCTGTCCTCTTCGCTTTGTTTATTTGTTTTGATTAATACAAATCCACTGGGCATTGCGACTTATTTTATTTGCTTTTCTTTTACTCTTTTGCTCTGTGCGTTTATTTATTTTGCGTTTGTACTTCCCTGTTCTATTCCAAGGGCATTGAAATGTCTTCTGTTTCATTTTAGAAGTTGACAAATTGACTTTCCAACCTCTGTCTGCTTGTCATAGCCAAGGACTGCCGTGGTCTTCTACCAGCCATCCTTTAGAGGAGCTGCCAAGAACCTTGCGGCTCCCCGCGGCCTCTTCCCCAACCTGCCCAGCCCTGGGCTCCCTCGGCAGGCTTTGTAGGGACATTGAGTCGGTCCTTGACTGACCTAGCCCAGGGTGATACATCCCAGAGGTGAAAGATGCCGTTCTGGTTATGGGGTTGTCCATTTTTCCTCATTAACTTCAGTTTGTGTTTCATCTGCACAAGGAAGAGTTGGCCAGCCGACCTCAACTCCATCACATGGTCTTTAATTACTTTGCTTTAATTCCTCTCCAGCCTTTTCTGCTCCAACTCTGCTGCAGGCCAGGTTAGGCTTTTGGATACCTTGGGTGTTACCAGTGGTTTCTCCTCATGCCTCCTCCAGCCAGTGAATTCCTGGAGCCCTTTCTGGGGGTGCAGGACGATCACTGGTACCCGTGTGACACAAGCTCCTCCAGCCCATGCATTCCTGGGACCTTTTCTGGGGGTGCAGGACCACTGGTACCCATGTGACAACCTCCTCCAGCCCATGCAGAGCCCTGGCCTCTGAGCCGGACCCAAGAGCAGCGGATTCTCTGATGTTTGGCTGTGTGGGGCAGCAGGTGACCTTGTAGCTATAGACCACTTGTGGATAACCTGGGGTTCAAAGTCCTGAGACTTTTTTTAGCCTCATACCTGATGTTTTAGCTGGGACACGTGTCTGTGCTATGTAACCAGAAGGTTATGAAATTGCCGATTATCTCCTTGAGAAGCCAGCAGCTTCCCGAGGTCAGGATGTGAACGTTGCTCTTGCGTAAAGCAAAGGCATTGAAAGTCGGCTTTTCTCTTTTTCTCTTTTTTCATGTCAGATGCTGTTGGATGTCAGCCGCTGCCTGTGCTCTGGGTGGGGGCAGGCGGGTGCAGCTGGAGCGGGTGCAGCCCCAGCCCGGGGCCATCCTCCCTGCGCAGCCTCTGCCCAGGTGATCACAGGTGGAGAAGCCCATCCCCTCAACCGACACCTGAGCACCGACGTCCTGCTCTGCAGAGGCAGCGAACCCACAGCAGCATCCTCTGAGGCCCCGGGGACAAGAAGCAACATGCATAATCCTACAGGTAAACTCCCCGTGTGGGGTGGGGAGCTCCAGGAGAGATGGTGTGACAAGAGGGGACGCTGTGTGATGTCCTGGGTCCTCCACTGCCCCGCAGAGATGGGACCTACAGGCTCTGTGGCTTGGAAGAAAGGAGCAGAGGAAGGGTTTAAGGAGAGGAGTTTGAGGCTGAGCAGGGGAGGTGGGTCTGCAGGAACCTGAAGTGGAGGGAGGAGGACGCTCCCAGGAGAAAGGGATGGGTGTAGGAACGTGGACATTTTGCGGTGCCAAGAGAGCTTTGTCTGTGACTAATTTCTGATGGATTGGGATGCTTGTTTTATCAATATTTTTTCTGCAGCTTTAACCTTGCCTTGGTACTTTCTGTGATAGCCACGTGTGCCTGGCGTGGCACACACAGCGAGATGTTTGCTGCCTTTTTTGGCCGTTTTCTAAAATCAACAGCTGAGTGTGGGAATCCAGGCTTCTCTGAACGGAGAGACTTTGTTCTCTCGCAGCCTGATCTAAAGCCCATTGAAGCTATTGAAAGGCTCCCCTTGACTGCCTTGGGCTTTGGATACGACTGTCAGTGGGTACCACTTACCCCTGCCGAACAAAGCATCCTTTATTATGTATGAAAATAAACGTATGCTTTGCATACTCTCTGCCAGAGACTCCAGAGCCTCCCTGATGCGAGCAGAGAAGTGCTCGGGAGCAGCCAGCTTTTCTACTGCTTTTCCAGCAGTAGAGCCCGTAGGAAATGCATTGGCTGGTGTATGTTTTCCTCACCTTCTCCTGAAGTTCAGGCAGAGTTTTGCACCTTGGCTCCTGCCTTGAGTGGCAGCATCCCCACCTCGGCTGCTTCCTCCCCTCTTCTTCCTCGTGCCCTCTACCTCTCCCCATGCAATCACTGCGGACTTTGCTGCAGGCCCTGGCGCTACCGATGCTGAGACTAAGCATCGGCTAAGCTCTGCTCAGGACCCCCCGCAATGTTGAATGGCCAGGCAGTTGGGTTTGGCCCATGCTGCCAGCCCGCTCTTGGCCCCACGTGGGCTATAAGATGCCTGTGCCGCAGCGCATGGCCCTGCCCGGGCTCATGGGTGGTGGCTTTGGAGCCACCAAGCAGCCCCAGACGTGCCACAACCACACTCCTGCTTCCCTCTGCTGCAGCTCCATCTGTACGCTGGGCACGCATCGCAGCTGAGCGTCACGGATTTGGGCCAAGCGGTCTCCTGCAGTTTTGTGTGAAGGGTTCTGGTGGGACGAGGCAATAGCTCGAGCATTGCATTGCGGTTTCGATAAACAGGATTGCCTGGTAAAATACAACAGCTGAGGTGTATTTACACGCTAAGCTGAAGTGGTGAGTGTTGTGATAAGCTGTTGGCAATGCCTGAGGTGCCTTGGTGAATATGATGGCTGTGAATTGTTTGGGAAGATTTTATCAGACTGGATTTCCAAGTGTTTATCATTGAGCAGCTTCTGCCCAAGTGCCCAGCACCCAAGTGCCCAGCACCCAAGTGCCCAGCACCCAAGTGCCCAGCCGTCCGGCAGCACAGTGGACCAGGTTCAATGCTCTGCCCTGGCTGGGAAGGGGAGCTATTCCAGAAGTCATTGCTGGGGCTGCAAAACAGATCTTGAGGCTGGAAGGTGAAATGAGAATAGGGCAAAAATGGGAACCAATAATCTGATCCTGCATCTTTGGATGCGGCATTTTTGCTTTTTTTTTTTTGCCATATCCAGACTGCCTTCTTGTGTGCATCTCTCCATGCCTTCTCCTGGGCAGCCCCCTGCAAACAGTACAGCATCCTCCCCTTTCCTGGCTGAGCTCCCCCACACAAAAAAGTGCCATCCTAAGCTGTAGATTTTAATTTTGCTTCTGGAGCAGTGTGTCCCTCCCTGGCGCTGCACCACCTGCCTGCTCAGGAGACACTAATGTCCCCCGCGTACAACCTTGCCCCCCCTTGCAGTCCTGACTTCAGTGTGAACCAAAAGTGCTTGATTTTGGAAAAAGTAGAAGCTGCGGTCTGTTATTCAGCTTAATTGTAAAACAGGCTGACTGTGCTCTCAGCACCTACTCGGGGAGATGCTGAGAACCATCCTGCTGGCAACCGTGGTCCATTTTAAGAACTGCCACCTTAACTTTTTTATGAAGCTGCTGGAGGCTTAAAGCAGCATTTTCCTGCTCTTTCATGGTAAGGCTTGAACTCCTCTGCTTTGCGCCTGGCAGCATTTTCCTCCTCTGAGTGAGCTCTCTTTTTCCCCCCGCCTTGTATGCACAAAAAAGATGATGCACAAACAGATGGGAAAGCAAAAGAGATGTCTGTGGGGAGGCAACCAGGAAATCTAGTTTAGTGCCTAATATGGTCCAGCAGCTTTGCTGGGGTTGTGCAAAACTATACACTAAAAATGAAGCACTTTTTCCTGGAGTAACGCAGAGAAAAAAAAAAAAAAAGTAGTTACATAAATTTCCGCTCACTTTAGTGCTCAGAGCCTGGAGCCAGCCCCTGCAGCCAGCCCTGGGCTCCGCTCTGACTTGCCGGGTGTTGCATAAATGAAGGCAATCCTGACCTCTGCTGTTGGCCCAACGCATCATCAGGCTGTAAAAAAATGCAGCACTTCCTCAGAAGATTGTGTAACTTTAGATTTGGAGTTGATCTTGGCATGCACCGCATGCTCCCTCTCCTCGGTAGCGCTTCTTGGCGCTTGCGGTTGGTGTTATAACACAGGTTACAAAACAGCTGGAGGTAAATCTCGTTTTCCCACTCGTTGAGGGACAGGGGATCCTTCTCTGTTACTCATCCAGAAGCATAACACGATGATTACTAAAATCCGACGTGAATTGTAAACATGGTTTTTTTTTTCCCCCTGAATTAACAAAAAGCCTCAGAGTGCTTGGCAGGGCGAAGGAGCAGATCCCGACCTCCATCCTCCTGCGGCCGTACTGGGGGGGAGCCCAGAGATGCTCACTCATGGGGTGGTGAAAATGCTGCACACAGACAATGTGTCTTCACACAACGTGTAGCTGGGCTGAGGGATTTGCTGAAGTCAACGATCTAACATGGAAGGGGGTGGTTATTCCGGCACTTGCAATTAATTATAAAAACGCTGAAAGAGATATAAGTCGCCCCTGTGGCAAGAGATCAGCATGAGGTGTAAATCAAGGGCTGCTATAGCTGGCCTAAATCTGCCTGCCTTGTACGTCAGGTTGGGCTACTGCCACAAGCATGATGCTGTTTAGATGGCCTCTAAGTCTGGTCCAGGCTGGCAATTCCCATGGAAAATACATATATATATGTATTTTTTTTTTTTTTTTTGTTCCTTGTCTGCTTTCATATTTTTTTGTAATTTGGATAATGAAAATCGGTGACGTTGTCTCAAAAAACAACAGAGTTGTGATCTTAGTTGCTACAGAAAGATGAGAAATGCTCCTCTGAGAAGCAGACCTTTGGGGAGGTTTAGACCTTTCCCCATTTCCAAAGATGTAAGTTTATTCATACGGTGTCCTTTGGTACCAGGGGAAGGCACAGTTCCCAGCAACTGGAAGCCCTGGTGCTGTTTTGGTGATGAGGTCATCTGCTGTACCTCCATTCATCTTGGTGTGCTGGGGGGGATGTAGAAAGAGACACTCAAAGTGGTCATGTCTATAATGAGGAGACCTGACTATTCTCACACCCTGCGCTGAGGAGATGTAGTTGCTCAGTGTATCCGTCTCAGATTTATCCCTTAGAATGCTCAGACAGAGAAGACATTAAAAAGCAAACACCCTGCTGTCATGCTACCGCTTGGCTAGAAGCTGACACCAGACCATCACCAAAGCTGGATTAGGACACCCGTAAGACCCAGTGTTTGGGGAATATATCCAAGGTGGCATTTTAAGTACATAGTAAAGAAATGGAGAACACAGAAGTCGGAGGTACATATGTATCTCCACTTTGCCATCTGATCCTTTAATGATCTTCTGATTAAAAGCTATTCCTAAAATATGCTGTTACATTTGCCATCATATAGTCTTTCCCAACCGTGGGCTAGATGAGGTGATGCTCTGATGTCCTCAGTGGCTACATACCACAGCTCTGCTGGCAGGCTGTGGGGCAGCTGGATGCCTTCTATGGTGTCCAAGACCCCACCAGGAACTTGTTGGGGGATGGAGACGTGGTACCTGCAGCAACAGCAGTTCCACGTGGACAGGGCTTTGCCCCACAGGTGCTGGGCTGGTCCGGGCCAGTCCTCCAGAGGAAACATCCTCTTTTCAACCGCTTCATTTAGTTGTCTGCAGCTTTTCTATCATAGGGAATAAAATCCTGCCAGGGGCAATCTGCTCCACCCCAGTTATACTCACAGCCTGCTTGCCCCGTGTCTCTGAAATCGTGTCTCGCTTGTGCTTTCATAACCCAGCACGTGGTCTCACACTTGAGGAGCCGGGGAGTTTCTCTGGACCATGTCTTGCTCTGTGGGGCCAGGGCTGCTGCCACATGATGATATGGGTTTTCTGAGGTCTCAGGGCAAGTACAGTGCTATGGGCAACATTGGTTTTGCCCCCAGGTCAAGCTATTTTGATCCTAGAGGTGTTTTGGAAGCCTTTGAAACGCTGACATGTTGTTGTGTTGAGCATAACTATTTCTCTCTCCACCTGAATAATCAGCTTTTGGCAGGGCCTGGCTTGTGAAATGATGCTGGGAGATTTGCCACGCGGTGCTGATGGGTTCAAACATAGTTAGATGTTGTGACCTGAGAAACTGAGGGTTCAGGATGGTGCGTCACCACCATGAGCTGTTGCAACAGGTTGAAGGCAGAGGAAGAGTTAGGAGGTTGCATTCCTGCCAGGTGGATTGCTACATCACCTGCTTAAAAATCATTAGTTGAAGAAGAGTATCTTTGATTTTATGCCATCATGGACTTGGCACAATAATTTTTTAGTTGAGTATTTGTCAGTTCGGCTGCATTAGGACAGGTGTAATTGTATGTTAGACATGAGCATCATGATTTGCTCTGCAGACTTGGTGCGCAGCAGCCCCCGTGGCACGGGCACGTGTCAGGGGGACTTGTGCACCCTGTTGGCTTGCAGGTGGTGGAGATTCTCCTTTTGACAGAGCTAGACGTGGTGCCAGCGTGCCCTGGCCTGAGAGGATCTGCCTGCTTTTGCAACAGCTGTTTGAGAAGTGCTCTGTTTTCTCCAAGGAAGCGGTTAGCTAGAGGAGTGGGTTTCGTATGCAGTTGTTCAGTGTTCAATGTCAGCCTCAGAGCTTCAGAAGTGAAATTCATGTTTCTAAAATATTCTTATCTTTTTCCTCTCAGAAAAGGATCAGCAGCGGGGGGGGGGGGGGGGGGGGGGGGGAGGAAAGGAGAATGTAGGCGGACAAAAATGAATTGGAAGTAGAACATTTTTTCAGTTTGAGAAGACTTCTGTGATTGTTTTCGTATTCCTTCAAAAACCTGGGGCTAAATTCCTCTTCCGCTGATTTGAGCAGTTACAAAATCATTGTTCTTCCTTTTATTTTCCATTTCAGAAAGCCCAGCTGGACTCATTGCTGAGAACCTGCTCAAAGCCAAAGAAATAGCCCTCAATGACTCTCGTGTTCCTGAACAGCTCAAGAATTACTTACAGAAAGCTCTTGATGTTGCTCTTGGACTAGACCCTTACCTGGATGCAATGGCAACTTCAAAGAGGTACGGATACTCCTTTGTAACCTTGTGCTTTTTTCCTGTAATCGTATGAACGTGTTCTTAGATTTTCTGTTCAGAACATGCCATAAACGCTGGGGGACAGCGGAAGGAAGAAGAATGAGAGTTAACTGCGCACAGATACATAGATAGCAAGGTGTGCACGGACGTGTGTGTCTGTGTGCCCATGGCCTCGAGGAGAGGACATGAAAACAAAAAGTCCTAACTCCTAAATTTTGGAAGATATTCAGCCAATCAACTATTGACTAGGGCAATGTCTCTGTTGGACCATAACCTGTGAAAAACTGGCACGCCAGGCTCCACACAGCGCCCGCCGAAAGGCTCATTCCCGCCCCTGAATCAAATTGGTGCTGGGATAAATAAAGCATGAAGAAAACCCGCACCTCTGGATCCACCCTATAATAACAGCCTTTATACGCAGCTTTTATCTCCAAGCCCTCAACAAACATTAATTAATCTGCTAACTAAATTACTCTAGTAACTAAACTAATTAATTAAACTAATTTAAGGTATCATTAATTCAGAAGTCCAACTGATACCCTCATTATTCTTTTTTGAGCTACAGTATATTACCCAGCCATGTGGGGTCTGCTAAACAATTCCCATTTATCAGTGTACATTTCGATATGTGGAAAAAGCCAATTCTGTCTAAAATTGACAATGTGTAAACTGTTCCAGGCTGTGGATTACAGGAAAGCTGAGCGTTCGTTCTGTTGCTGAAATAATAGCTGATAGTTGTTTGACTTACGCTTGCTGTATGATAATAGCTATACATTATCTTATTAAAGTTGTTAAAGCATTTGTGAGGGGCAGAAAAAAGGTTATATGAAATGTTCTACTCTTTAAGTCTTGGATTATCTGAGTGTGGCTGACACGGGTTATGAATTCTTTCTCATTTTACTGAGGAGTGGGGGGGGGCAGCTGGGGGAAAAAAAAAAAAAAAGGCTGAAATGGCTGTAAATTCTGGCCCGCAGAACTATCACCAGCCATTTCTGGTGGATACTTTCTTCAGACAGGGTAATCTAATCTGTCTGGAGGCTACGGACTTCTTCCGGTCGGCTATTCCCTTCTCTTTGTAATAGGTAGCATCTCAATTCATCCAGAGACGTTGTCACAGGCCTGGCTTCTGTGAAATAGCATCTGGAGATACCCTGCTTTTCTCAGCGGTTTGTGAGGAAAACCGTTTTTTTCCCACCTTGCAAAATGTTTTAGGTTTTACGTCTTTTCCCCTATTCTCCAATGAAACCTTTCTTTGGCTGAAAAAAACCCACAAATCCAACCCTAGAGCTGAAAAAAACCTGGCCAGGGTAGCCGGAGCCATTTACTCCAAACCAGCAGATAAATAGACACCTGTCTGGGACCAACTGGAAATGGGAAAGATTTGGGGTTGAACAGTGGGGAATACTTTCCTTCGGTCCCACAACCCCTTCTTCCCAAGCCCTTATGGCTGGAGTAGCTGCCAGCACCGAGACGGGCCTGTTGCCAAGCCAGGTCCTCTTAGGACTGAAATTTAGGGATATTTGTAATGCTTTTGGGCTAATTTTTCATGCTCATGTACGGATGGACCTACCTTTTCTGGGAGTTCCCTCTTGGTTGCTGTTTTTTATGCGGGACGCTCAGATTTTTGTTGTTACCATAATGTTGGAATTTCTTTCTTTTTCCAGAAAAACTTCACCTGACCATGTCCTGGGGGACACTGGAGGAACCGAAACCAGAGTTAGGCTGCAGGAAGGACGTGCCTCTGGCTCTTTGAATGGCAAGTTGGTCAACCAAGAGGACAAAACTGCACCAGATTGGTGTAAAGGTTGTCGCTGAAGTTCATCATCCTCTAGTCCCTCTTGAGTGGGGAAAGGATGAATGCCATGGAAATGCTCAGAAAATGTGGAAAATCACTTAAAAAAGAAAGATAAGAACTTCCAGTAGGCTTTGATCTTCCTTTTGCATGAATTTTCCCTGTCCCCCACCTTCTGTGCCTTTGTGCCCAGGCACAAATGCCCACGCACATACTCATGAGTGCTTTAATTCACAGTGCCAGCCCCATCCCTTGGTGAGCTGCAGAGATCATCATTCTCACTGGAAGAGAAGGAAGGGAAAAATCATGTTGGTTTGGGTTTGGTGGTGTCTGATAGGGGTTTTACCTGCTTTTGTGGTGGAGGTGGCCTGTGGCCAGGCACTGTACCTTTTCAAGTAGCAATACCCAGGCTTGTGTCCCCATATAAAGCCTATTACACTAAATCTATTCCTAGATTCATTCTTCCCAGATGTTCCCATCTTTTGGGTAATATATCATCACAGTGAAGTACTCTTATAATGTATTACACTAATACATTGTTCGAAGGACACCACTGATGATAAATTTCTTAAATGATGGTGCTGTCTAGGGATAATGACTCTAAGAGCAAATGCAAGGTAATGTAGTGATTTTTTTAAACCGGGCTCCAGAAAGAATATGGAGACATCTTAAAGCCATTTTCATATGGGGGGAATGTTAAAATATGCAATATTTCAAGCACTATTTAACAAGCACTTGAACAATAGCAGCATTGATGATAAAGGTTCTACATTTAAAACCAGTCTCTTTATTCTGTTGTCTTTTAGCTGCATTTTAGATGAAATTTTGTCAGATTCTGTTGTTAAACCCTTATTTGAAAGTGTTTTAAGATTAGATTTTTTTTTTTTTTTAATGATCACTTGAAAGGTACATCTAATTTTCATTGTGAGCAGGGTACAGTCTTTCTTATGGTGTTATTTTTGAATTTTCATTCTTGTATTTCAACAGGCCAAATTTTTAGGATGTTTGTTCATATGATCAGAGCCAGGAAGATTTTATTAATTGGCAAGCTTAAAGGTTACAGTATCCTTGCTATCGCAGAAGAATTGCCAGATGATGGCAAAATCTTTGCATGCGCAGAAGCGCCGTATCCCGGAGTGAACAGCCAAGAAGCATTTGATTGTTCTTCAGATGGTAAAAAGATAAGCATGCGAGTGGGACCGATGGCAGACGCTTTGGAGGTAAAGTCAGCTGGAAGGGAAGTCTGGGAGCTCTCATGCAGAGCAGATTAAAGGGTTTCGGGCAGGTCCTGTTTCCTGTCCACAAGATGCTGGGTGATGACTTTTGTTTGCTTGCAAATATGTGAACACACGCTTGTACTGGAGTTATTTCTTATTCATGATGATGTATGGTGGGACAACTCTGTCGCACCAGACAGTTTTTTCTCTTCTTAACTGAAATACTGCACCTTTTGATCAGAGGGATCACAAGCTCTAAATGTAGGTTGATGGGCTTCAGTGGCAGAGTTTTACTTGACATGGATGGGCTTTGTTTCAGGGTGTCTAATACCAAACACAACCAGCTTAAAGAGTGCATCTGTGCCTGCCAGGCATGCCCTGAGAAGGACAGCTTGCTCCTAAGGGCAGCTTGCTCCCAGTGTTCACAAGAATTGGAAAAGTCCTGCAGAAGTTTGCAATTCATCCACAACCCGTCACTCTTTTCCCCATCTGGCAACACTGCGGGCCATTAGACCCCAAGTTTCTCACTTCCAGAGCCATGTGGTAAGCTTCAGACCTGCAAATGCATTAGCTATATTTGTTTCATTCTTTGTCCCAAGAAAGAGAGAAGCTTATGATTGCCAGCAGCCAGAGGAGTTCCACATTTATTTCCAGTTTATGGATCTCCAGGATGTTGCTGCAGGTCCAGCGCACTAACAGGTGATGCCCATGCCAGGTTCATTAAATATATAACCTTTTTCTTGTTAATGCAAACCAATTTGATCTGATTCCATTTTCAATCTGGATGTGTCAGTGTGAGCTTGACTGTAACTGTATTTGCATTAACAGGTACCATATTTGTTTCTAAAATGAAATGTCCAGGAGCCTTCTGACCTCTGGCTTTCGTGACCTCCAAGTTTAATGAGAAAGAAACAAAGAGCTTTGCCAAGTATATGAATAAACGAAACGTTACAGATCACCTGCAATGTGCAGCATTTAAAATCCCAGCTCCCCGCAGTGAGTGTGAAATTAATTGAATTGCTGTTGCTCTCTAGTGCCCATTCTGTGCAACTGACTTACTGTGACTGAATTAAAATATCTAGAGGCAGGCAGAGTACATGCTGTGCAGAGATTAAAGAAAAGGAGCGAAGACATGAAAATTAAATCCTTAAAACAGAACGTTGCAATTGATTTTATATCCTCTGATTGCAACGCGAAGACCCATCCTGACCCCGGTTCTGCAGGTACTCGGGGCTTTGAATAACTCCTGGAGCTGATGGGAGCGGCGATGCTCGTGTTTTGTAGGAGGGATCCCTGCACTGGGGTCACCTCTCTATGCAGGATCTATGCACTGGGCTCTGAACTTTTGTTGCTCAACCTGGCAGATATTTTGTCATTGGTATAAGGACCATCAGGATCATCTTACAGGTCTAATTGATAAAGCGACATACTCTGGTGGCCTCTCTGGTGCCCTGGCATGTTGGGATTGTTGGGGTTTGCCCCCCTGGAGTGGGACAAACACAGCTGGATGCATGGAAGAGGCTCAGGCTGTGAGCAGTGCTGCCTTTTCCCTCATAGAGAAGACCAGCTTAGGTTGGAGACCAAACAGGCTTCCTCCACTGCCACCTGGGCATGCCGAAAGGCAGGAGGATGAGGCAGCGGAGGGCAGGAGCCAGGCCAGGGCTAGCACAGCCAAGCTCTCGCAGCTCAGTTTGTGGAGGAGGTGAAGAACAGTGTTTCTGTCCCGCAGCATCTGCAGGGCGGCCAGTCTAGAGCAGAGCTGGGTAAGAGATGCTGAAAAGGGTGGTGAGACTCAGGAGAGCTGGAACAAGCTCTGGCAAGGATTGTCTTTGCTGTCTGCATTGTCTGCAGCCCCAGGGATCATTCCTGTTCCTCTACAGAAGTTAGAGGGCAGAAACCATCACCCACCTCTTGCTCTTTGGAGGCGGCTGCTGCAGCTCGCTTGCTGTGGTGACTATGGCTGAATTTTGCTTCCAAGCTGAGAGCAATAGGGCAGGATTACTGCTTTTCTGCTGCTCCTCAAATCTTTCCAGCAGTGCAAGCTCTTGGCAGCAGAGGATTTGCCTTGCTGCACTGGCTCTTTCGAAGCACCGAAATGTCATATGATATATAAATAATACTAAGTGGCAGGCAATTCCTTTTCTGCTGCATGAAGCTGTGGTTCAGAAAGTCCAAACTGCCAGAAGGTGTACGATGTACTCTCACTTCTGGTGTAGAAGTAGTCTAGCCAAGAGTTCCATCCTAACCTCAGGTAGAGGGTATCATCCAAGTGCTGCAGGACGTGTCCAGTGCTGTGTCCACACCTACTGTCGATGTCCTTTACAAGGAAAGCTGCCAAAAGTTGCAGCCGTTGCCACAAGGATGTGACATATCTGTGCCCGCACACCTCAGACTGCATGGCCTTTGTGGGACCCACGTGGCTCTGGCTCTTCCACCTACAACTGCGGCTCATCAGGGTGGTGAGGGAGCGGAGAGCAGAGCAAAGGCAGCCCATCAGTCCATAGTGGCACCTTGACCAGGGTTTCTGAAGCCTCTTGTTGCTCCTTTGCGTTATCGCACAGCATTGGCAGGAGTGGCTGGGATCCCTGTCTCTTGTCCCAGACCAGAGGAGCTGCAAAACACCTGGACTTTTGAGCTGTCAAAGGATGCTAAATACCAAACCGGAGCTCCAGGTACACAGTGGGCTTCATTTGGTACCTGAGGGCACGATGGAAAAAAATCCATCTTTCCCACACATGAGGGACAGGCACTGCCAAGCTAGGTCATGTCCCCACCGAAGCACGTAGCTCACATACACCACGGCACAAGACTCTGTGCCCAATGACTTCGGTGATGTTGATGTAATCTTTCCAAACGCGTACTGGGGAGAAGCCTTTCCCTGGGTTCAGACTCTGGTACAGGTGCTTTCAGTGGGAATTAGCTACCTCTTCGACGCGTGCTGGGCCAGCGTTTAAAAACCTTTCCCAACAAGCTCCCTAATTCTAAACTGTTGTCGTGCTGTGCCTGAATAATGTGCCTGGCCATCCATCAGCAGTGAGCAAGAGGCCTGATCCTGCACAAAGACCTTCCTTTAATTCCCTGGGGACTTTTGGTTGAACAATGGCTGCAGGATTGAGTCCGGAGGGAATGCAAACTACCAGGAAATTATTCCCATCCGTGATTTTGATCCTTCCATTTTCAAATTGAAAACGCAACATAAAAAAATAACACTATGTTTGCAGCAGATTCTGCTGATTGCAGGGCATTGTATAAGCATGTCAGGGTTTTCTTTTTTCTTTTTTCCCTCCTTTTACCAGACAGAATAGGTGAAGAGGTTGAGCTGCAGATCTCATTTCTCCTGTTTTGCTGCTTGTGAAGTCTGCCAACAGAATCCACCTTGACAAAGTCAAGGACTCTGCGTTTAATGTTGAACTGAGTGAATAAATTATGCATGAAATTGTGTCGGAGTCTCTAGTGTGCAGAATTGCTCCTTTTGATATGAAAGGTTAATTCAGAAAGGAGTCCAAAATAGCTGGAAATTGTGGGGATAAGTGGATAGTATTCACTGTTGTGAGCTGTTATTACTAGAAATTGCATTCCCTCTCTAGCTTCCCTAGAGATTTAGCTTTGCCGGTGAATATAAACTGTACTCAATAGAATAGCATTTAGGAGTAACAAGAGTGTATGTCCACATACAGTAAAATATTCTAATGGTGTTTTAAAAGGAAGCTGTACTTTTTCATGTGTTCTGTGTACCCTAAGGATGGATTGCTATTACATTTAGGTTAAGAACAAGGCACAGGGAAGGGAATAAGTCTTGAGTACATCTTTATTACAAATATGCTGATTGTATGATCCACATCAAAGGAACTGGACAACCATTTTTTTTTCTGATTGAGTTTGTATGTGCCTTATGAGAGAGCGTTGTCTCTGATCAGGTCTCCAATCAGGTTTTCTCTCAGCTTTGGCAGAAGATTCATTCATGTTTTTATTCGGGATGCCCTCTCCTTGATCTTTTGCCGTATTCGTCAACGGTGCGGCTGTGTCCTTTCTCATGCTCGCTTTTGGTGCATCTCCTCTATGCAATGCAGTGCTACGAGTTTTTTTTTCTTTTTTAATCCCAAAGGAAGTTAATGACTCACTTTAAGAAAAAGCATTGATTTTAGCCAAATTTGCTCTGAATTAAGACACTTCTTGTTGCCATCTGTTACCGTCTATGATGCCTCTGTAGCAAGGAGCAGGGATTGCACTGTAAACATTCAGGAAATTAGTTTCCACGGGATATTTTGCAGGCAGATTATTTCCTTCTGGATCTCAGCTTTCCTCACAGTTGGAGATGTTTGGGCTCTGCCTCTCTCCTAGCAAAGAACAAAAGCATTTCCAACGTGCTGTGAGGTCCCATGCAGGGCCAGGCCCATTCTGTTCTGGAAGGACAAGGGTGGTCAATTCCTCCTCTTAAACCCATCATCCATTTTGAGAGGGACAGCAGTAACCACTTCTCCCCATCACTGCATACTTCTAGTGCTTAGCTGCATGGTTAGAGCTACCACCAGAGCAGTTTTTTTCTTTCTTGCTCTCTCGGTTCAGCAAGGGGTCCTGGCAGTGAGGAAAACCCTCTCCAGTGTGGTACCCTGGCCATGGTGACCTCCTGTCCAGGTGACCCATGCTCTGCTAGCCAAGGAGTTCCAGGAAACGGAGCACTTTCCTGTTCCTGTGGCTGTTACCCTTTTGTGTAGAGGCTGCTCCAGAGGCAAAGCTGGTTCAAGGAATTTCTTGGATTCCCTTTATCAGCCTGGAGCTGTTTCCAACTTAAAATGGAAAACCCAACAGCAGTCTTGAAGCTGTGGAACCAAGAAGCTCAAATGATGGCAGGGTTGCAGTATGAACTCCTCAATCACTCCAAGGCAGTGATTCGGGCATTTCCGTATAGGTATCTAGTACTAGGTATGTAGAAGAAATGAAGGGTGCCCAACTGACCTTCATGGCTGGCTGTTCAGGACTTGATGAACTGGCAGAAGAGAAATGCCTTCCAAACGGTGGCCTTGCACACATAAGCAGTACAAGGACAAAAAAGGCATGTGGTGGATACACATACAACATATCCCTCCTGGGACGAAAGCTGTGAAGTTAAAAGGTGGTTTATCTGTATCAGAAGACAGCTAAGGAGGAGATAAACTGTCAGCAGGTAGATAGTACAGAGAGGGCTGAAATGAGAAGTCCAGCTAATATCCAAAGAGCTACGCAACTCCATATGGACCTAATGAAGTCAATGCATAAAAGTGAGATTCTTTTTCATTAGGGAGCCATATCATGGAGCAGTAGTAACATATGTTCAGAGATGGCCACATCTGCTTCTGAATGTTTGCCCCCCACCTCCTCTGCCTGGGAAGGTTACAAGTCAGAAAGTAGTGATAAGTCATGATAATTACTTGAATTTGGCTTTGGCTCTTCTCTCTGGGGAACAAGACCTCTAATCTCTCTTCCTGATGGACTCCTCCTCCCAGCTTTCATCTTCTGACCCTTCCTGAAGGATCTACATTGGACAGACTGGCTGAGTTGCAACCTGATATAAGATGCGCTTGCCACAGTAGCAAAAATGTTCCTGGGGCTTTCCCCTCATACAGCCCAAACCAGAACCAGAGAAAAATTTTCTCACTGGTCATGAAATGAAAAGATGAATCCCAGGAAATCAGAAGTCCTAGTTTCTACTACATTTATTATAAACCAGCATATATTTGGCCTTAAGGTCTTTTGTTATAGTGTAGTATCAAAAGGTGTTCTAAATGCGGACTCATGAATGCTTTTGGCAGAGCTTCATTGCTATCAAGCATCTGCAGTTAAGTGTGACTATCCAGGCTCTAGGCAGGCTTAATTTCTTAACCACTAACAAGCTTACAATGGCACCACTTTGCACAATGGGGTAATTCAGAGCTTGAATGATCCACCTCCCGCGATTTCCTTGTCTGAATGATGGGCTCCCTGCTACAGAAAGGCTCCTGAAATCTCTGTTTGGGAGCCATCAACCTCACTCCTGAAAAACAAATTGGTTTTTCAGATTCTGTTGCCATTTGTTATTGATGCTTTCCCTGGTACATCTCAGGGGATCGCTCATCACTCATCGTGCACAATGTCTCCAAACACAAAAGGGAAATCTGGACGCAAGAAGTGCTGTTAAAAGTTGTGGTAGAAACAGAGAGTTCTGGAAAACATAATTGTTTCTCTTTTCACTCGAAATGCCAAGACTTGAAAGCGTTTCTGCTTGCCGAGATAGGTGGATGAGCCGTTGTTTCATTGCAACGCACACAGATGCAGTTAAATAGTCCCAGATGGAATCTGAAATATTCCATAGCAGCCTCTTGGGCAGCGAGTGCATTAACTGCCACAGGAGAAGGCTGTAAAGGCTCCCATCTGGTCATCCATCAACACTTTTATACATTATCATCAGCAGCCTGCTTGGAGGGAAGGTGTGCCACATTTCTGAAAATCCAATTAGATGATAGCAGCCAGTTCTCTTTTATCCTCTCTGTTGCTGAGCCATCCAAAGCATTTTTTTAGATTAAAGAAACATCATTTTCCTTCATAGGAGCTGAGCGGCTTTATCTCTATCATGACCTGTTCTTTTATGTGCTTTATAATTCTATTATTAATTGGGATTTCAACCATTTGCCTGCTACTGAAGTGGGACTCACTAGTTTGCAATTCCCAGGATCAGCCTTATGCCTCTTTTTCCCAAAGACTGATATAATTGCCACTCTTCAATTTGTTGATAGTTACTCTTTTGAGAAGAGATAACTTATCGCAGCACCTCAGATGCAGGGTTTGATGCCAGTCCTCTCCCTTATCCTGATGGATCAATTCCCTTTGACTCTAGATATGCAGATGTTTCTGCTGTGACTCTCAACTCCACAAGCTGGGATGAGCTATCCTCTTTTATATCTTGATTTTCTCTGAGAGGTTCAGAGTTTTGGGCACCAGCACTGCTGAAAGAATTGTTTGCAAAGCATGGAAAACTCCCAAGATCTCAATAAGTAATGCTAGCAATGTTACCTTAAAAGAACAGGGTTCCCTCTGGTTTGGGTTTTATACAAAGGACATTTTAATGGCAAGACTAAATTTGCAGGTAAATAATTAGTGTTTTCTCCAACATAATTTTTTTTCCAGGCTTTACATGCTGAGGATGAGCACTTTGATATAGTCTTTATTGATGCTGATCAAAGGAACACCGTTAACTACTACAGCTTTGTCATGGATAACCACTTGCTGAGAATGGATGGAGTGATCTGTGTAGAGAATACACTCATGAAAGGACAAGTCTACCTGGAGAACATATCTGATGAAAATGTACTAGCTGTCAGAAAATTAAATACAGTGATTAATTCAGATCCTCGTGTTCAGCAGGTTAGTGCAATGCAATTGGTTAAGGTGCCCGTGGTGCTGTATCTATGGATTTTGCAAAGTACTCTTTAAAATGTTTCCTTTGTTGGTGCCATTATCCAGGGGACCTAAAATGAACTCAAATTTTATTATAATTCACCTTACTTGAGCTCTATGTATGAGTTTCTATATTCAGAAATGGTCCCTACTCTCTGTCTACATCATATACAGTGGTAAAGGCAAGATGAAAGTGGAGCACTTAAGAGTGAATAATCAACTCTACAGTACAACGAAGGAACCACCGCTCTGCTTTAAAGGCTCTGGAGGCTGTAGGGCAACACCAGCACAACAGGAGTCAACAAAGTCCTACTCCAGCGGGAGAAAAAAAAAATTGTAATAGCATGCATAAACAATATGCTGTGGTTTTAGAGGCAAAATTAGACAAATATTCTCTAGGGCTTTAAAAGCAGGTATGAATGATGCCACGCCAGGGCAGTAAAGATGCCACCAGCCTGCAGAGCTTGCTCTCCCCATGACTGCACTGGGGGGACAGAGAAGCTGCTGTGGCTGGGGGGAGCCACCGAGGATGGCCGGATCCCCACCTGCCCTTCTGCGCCCTCAGACCAGTGCTGTGGTGGGACAGGTGAGGTCTGCTACCTCCCTCCCAGCCACGGCTCCTGCCCAGGAGGTTTGGGTATGTGCCTCAAAGACTTGAGGTCCTCCTCTATCTGCAGGTCAGATGGCCTCTAGAGGTGCCTCCTGTGATTCTCTATTTATCCTATCACCAACGTACCAAAAGCCACAGCTTTTCTTTCTAGAAAAGGAAAAATTAATGACAATTTTCTGTGTCCTGAATCTTACTGTTAGCTAGTCAATGCATGTAAATAGCATGTTGTTTCCCTGTCTAATGTTCTAATAGTTTGATATCGGTGTTGAATCTCCGGCACCAAGTGCAGCTTTCACTAAAGTGTGATAATGGTGTCAGAGAAGGCAGGTGGCAAAACCCACTGACATTCATCTATGGTGTTCTAGCAAATGCTGAGGAGCAGTAAAGTGCTGCTGTTATGGTTTGCTGAGCTCCAAGGATAAGACCGGAATAGCCTCATGACAGCGTTAGCCAGGCACTGGAAACCCAGAAACCTCAGCAGCTGGCACTGATTTAGAAAACGGGGAGACAAAATTGCATTTTTTCCTGGCATTTGTGGAAGCTGTGAGTATGGAAGAGGAATGTGAGCAAATACAAATGCCTGACATATTTGTGTTGGAAGGAATTTCAGCTAAAGAACAGGAGCAGGAGAAAAACTGCCATCGCCTAAGGAAGGAAGGACTGTCCTTCATATCAGTGGAATCTGGGTGATGGAAAGCCAGGCACAAAGCAGTTGAGAGCTGTGTGTGTTTGTGTTACATTTGCAGGTAATTTTACCTGTTCAGAGCGGACTGAGCATCATTCGAAGGACCCCTGCACCTCCAGATGCAGTGATCGAATCCAAGGTGTGTATTTCCACTGTGGGAGCACTTCTGGGAAAATTTTGACTCTGAGGACAATGACAAAATAATTTCCAGCAGTTCGGTGGTGAGAGCCCAAACTCACGTTCTGTCGTGCCGTGGTGCGGTGCGGCACGGATTTACCAGCTTGGGGTTTGGCATGTATTAGCCCCACTAGTCCAGGGTTATGCTAAAGGTATTAAACACTGATTCCTTGCAATGTCTTCTGGCTCAGCCGTGCTGGTGCTGTGACAAGTCCCAGAATGGCTGGTGTGCTGCTCGCCGGGTGTCTGCCCGGTGCTTTCTTGTCCTTCCCATGCAGGGGAGCGTGGGCAGGTGGAGCCGGGGTCCAGCCGTAATGAACCAAGGCAGTATTTCTGAAGTAGCTCTTTTTTTTCTCCCAAAGGCAGCACACGATGCCCTCCTATTCTCCCTGAGCTGAACATTTTCACGGCCTTAGATTTTGCTTGTCCTGTGAAAAAGACGGTGCTTTTATCTTTTTTCCATTTTATATAGTGGGCATCATCCAGCTGTAATGAAATTCCCATCTGGAATCATAATGGCCTAAATGGGCAGATCCAGACCCAAACAGCCTGATTGTTTTGCAGTTTCTGAGTGCTCCCAAAGCTACACCCGCTGGTAATTCCTGGCATTTCAAACTCAATATTTTAAACATCTTGTATTTTCCATTTTGATTCCAGTCAGGGGGAAATGATGTATGGCAGCTGATCAGATGACAGCTTGGTTTAAGTTATTGGCTGATATCTTTATTTGCGCACCAGCCTTGTGAAGATATTTTGATTGCACTCCACTGGAGCCAAATCCTGCCTTTGGAAACTTGTTCTTAGCCTCCGTGGTGCCTTCCTGGAGCCAGCTGAGCCTGAGGGCAGGACTGGGCCTTGGGAGTGAAATAACTGGAAGACTTAATCACTCATCTTCTAAGAGATTGTACCTGACCCATCTCCCATGGGAAGCTGGGTCAGGAAATACTGTAACCTACTCTCATGTAAGTGGAGTGGTCGGTGCATTCCCCCAGATTTGCACCTTAGTGCTCCTATTGAGGCTAATATCTGTGGGGACAAGAGTGCTTTTCAGCTTGAATTAGTCCTACCTTTTGTATTACATGATGGGCCAAGAAGACATGGATCCCTGTTCCTGCTCCCACCTCATTCTCACAGGCAGAGTCCCTCGTAGCTATCACGTTACCGAGCTTTGCACCTTACTGTGCAATGTATGTATGTTTTTGTTTCAGAAAGAAGTGGTGAGGGATGACGTCTTCTGGGGTTATAACAGGTGCCGCATCCTTGACCGGCTGCGTTTGGATGGCAAAGTGGCCTATGTTACCGGCGGAGGGCAGGGAATTGGGAGAGCCTTTGCTCACGCACTGGGGGAAGCCGGTGCTAAAGTGGCCGTTGTGGACCTGGTCCTTGCAAAGGCAGAAGCGGTGGCGGGTGAGCTCAGCCTCAAAGGTAAGCACGGGACTGACCTGCAGGTCCTGCTGTAGACGAGCCAGCGATGGGTGCTGTAACGGGCTGTTTCCCTTGTTCAAACCTGACCCTTTCTCTGCGGTGCAATTCTCTTTCATCCAGCCCCGGTGTCCCTCAGAGCAGATCATGCCGTAGCCAAGACACCTCAGTCCTCATTAAGGATGGATGACAGACATGGCCTATGAATTCATTAGCACGCACTCCCTCGCTGACACCTCTTCCATACCTAATGTCTGGACCATAAGCCAAAACACCAAAACAGGGTAGGGGTAATGTCAGCCTAAATCTCTCATTCTGCCCTCAAACTGAAGCAAAGTCATTTTTGAAACCCTCAGCTGTAGTTCTTTCAAACACACAAGCTCAGATATAGGAACAAAATATTAATAGACATAATAACTAAAATCCCAAATAAGAGGTAAAATCCTCTACAAGCCACTTCTATTTTAGCAGTAAAACCACAAAATGTAACATAAAATTGAATTTCCCCCTGGGGTCATGCTAAACTGCAATTGTAAAGGTGAAAAAGAAAACTGGAAATATAATTTTAATGAGAAGAGAAAGGAAGTGTTACTCATTTTATAATTTCTTTAGTGAGGTTACAACTGAGCCTTCTTCGAAGTTCAGTACTTCATTGCCTCTAAAGATAGAGCTTTACCCAGGAATTTTTCACATTCCCATTTGGACAAAGTCACCAGTGTTTGTTTCCGCTCTGACTTCAGAAAGGGATTGAGCCATTGGAAACCATATTCTCCAGCAAAACCAGCTGCTGCAGATGTATTTCTATCACCCAGTCTCAATGGGGAAGGGGCGAGGAATGGTTCAGTTCTGGTTTTGATACCATCCTGAGCCTCCACAGAGAACATCTGAAACAAGAAACTCTAGTAAGCAGGAGACAGTTACACACCGAGTGAGGGTGTACTGGTTAAAGCTTTGACTGCTGGTCTGATCCCAAATAACGACCCAGAATAGAAAACGTCCAGCTCCTATTACAGATTCTTGAGTCATCTGGTCCCTCCTTCCCTGAAGCTTTTCATTTTCTTATGCGCTGAAGCCATATGGTCTTGGCACAAAGTAGCTGTGCCCTACAAGTTAACTTGCCTTTTGGACATTTTTTCACGGTGAGATCCTGCATATCAAGTAGAGCTATTCAGATAGAAATGGGCTACTTGATAGAGCCATGAGACTTTGGATGCCAACAGCCTATTTGAAAACCAACTTAACTTTTCTCCAGGGCATTTTCAGCAGGGGTTTGATCATCCATCCTTCAGTGGCTGCCCTATATCTCTCCTCTGTTACCGGTGGGCTGCACACCCCAGAGGAGGTGGGGGTTGTGTTACAAAATGCAGTCGGGGAGGTCACGAGGCATAGCAAATATTGTTGCAGTCCAAGGTAAAGAAAATCTCGCTTCACAGTCTCTACACATCTTTATCCTTTGAGGTCAAATATTCTCTATCAACTTGACCAGTGCAGCTGGTCGGGGCACATCTATTCCATCTCATGACGGTTTTTGAGGTTTCAAATTTATTGTCATTCCCTGTTGGAACAAACCCCAAACTTTGTAATGCTTTGTGAGAGGGAATTATATCCAAATGCCCGTTTTTGGAAAGGATCTGAAAAGGTCAGGTTTTCAATCTCTTTCTCTCCAGAGGTAACTAGAGAGTCTAGCCTGGACCTCAGAAGCTTTCCCTTGAAAACTTTTGTTGAAATCAATATGTTTCCATGAAACATTTTGGCTTCAAAGAAGTAGCATACTCTGTTGGGAACAAATTTTGACAAAAAGGTTCAGCTAGCTTTACTCTCGAAATATTCACATGAGTAAATTGAAGCAATTGTAGTATTAATACATATTTTTTCCTGCTATAATAAGCACAAAGGAGATGTGATTTTTTTTTTTTTTTTTTTTTATTTCCCCCTTTTTGTCGTGGATCTCTAACTCAAAGTTGGAAACACAGTGCCCCAAGTCATTCCCATACAGATACTTTTTCAAAACATTTTGCTTAGCTTTCTTAAACCCACTTCTCATACCAAGGAGCCCTTTACTGTCTTTTGGGATGGTGCCATCATTTCATGATGAGTTTTAAACATCAGAACCTCTGTGATCTCAGTTTTAGCTTTGTTAGACAGCTCGGGTGTATCTCGGGTGTATCTCCCTTGGCTACATGGGTCTTTGTTTTTAGATCCTGCGTGAATACCTTTTTCAACAGTTGCTAATGGATCCTGACAGAAGAACCAAAAATGATGAAACATAACCAAAAAATCCTAAGGGTTACTTTCCACTACATACCCCTCTGTCTTCAGGGGGAATCACTGCCTGTACCTTAAGGGAAGAATTAGTCTGATGGGATTTTTAAAATGTGCATTTTCACTGTAAACTATGCGAATGCCTTCCCTACAATGTCACTTCTGATCTTCTTGCCTATCTGCAATGTATTACTCCCATTTATACCGAGAGACCGGAGATGAAGCCCGTGGCAGGGGTGCTGTGCCCGTGTCCCCTGCAGAAGGGCAGCTCGGGCAGGTTTGGCACATCGCTGCCTCTCCAGCACGGAGCCGCGGGGCTCCTCTCCTGCCCCTCTCATCGTAAAACTGCCTCCACGAGCATCACAAAACCAAACCGAGGACTGTAGAGATGCATTGGTACTGTCGTGCATGTAGCAGCGCGGTCACATCTTGCGTTTCATACCTTTGGTTAGGACTACTGATTTTAACCTATTTTTCCGTGGTTTATTTTATTTATTTATTTATTTATTTTTAACAGATGCTTTTTGGGGGGATGGTGGAGAGACAGAGTGTTTTTACTTTGCGCCTCTCAGAGCACAGGGATATCAGCCGAATTGATTAAGGTCAAGTGTGGGACTCTGGTTTGAAGTGAGCGTGCCTTCGCTGCTTCTTCGCCAGACACTCACGCGTGGCACCTTTTGTCTTGTTTTTATGAACTATTGTATAAGATGAAGCCATAAATGGGGTGAGAGTTGGAGGGCAGGTGAAGAGCCTCATTCTGTTACCATTAGTAACACGCTTGCACCCATTTTGTCTGTAAATTGAATAAGAAAGATTGCAGCAGCTCCCTGTGCGTTTCATGTCTTGATAACAATTAGGAGGAGCAACGGGGGCTGTCTGGCTATTCTTATTCTTTCAGCATATTTAGCATAAAACCTGCGATAAAATAAGAGGTCTTGTTTTGTGGCAGAACGTGCATTCATTTTTTGTAGGCGGCTGCATTTTGAGTCTGCCCTTTTCTCTGCCGTGGGAAGCAAAGGGACCATGGCATGGCCAAAGGCCAGAGGGAACATTAATTCCCATGGCCCGGCGTGGGGAGCACACCAGACCAGCATCGCCTCGGGCTGTGTGCTCCAGCAGGCTCATGGAGGCGTTGGAGATTGGTTTTCCACCCAAAAGCCTCTTTCCTATTATTTTCTTCAGACATCACTGGGCAGTTATTGCTTTGCCTTGCTTTCATGGAAGCCTCCATCTCAAAGCTTCATTTTGGGAGACTCTTCTCCTCTTCTCTTAGGATAGGTTTAAGGCTTCTTTTAATTTTATTTTTTTTATTAGACTGATTTAAAAAAGGGACTTATGGGGAGTAAAATTTCCATTTAAATAGAAGGAGAAAATCTTGCTTTGGCAGCTGTACCGTCCTACTGGTGGACTGTTTGCTTGCAGACTGCTGATCTATGGTCCAACCCCAGCGGATGCCTCCCTCCTTGTGAGTTAAGACCTGTTCCACCACAGCCCTCACTGGTGTAGCCTTGTTTGACTTTTAGCATGGGCATCATCTCATCGGCATCGTCCCATCGGCGTCAGGTGCCTCAGTAGGCTGCTTATTCTGTTTAATAATAAGGGTGTTTAAAGCTGATTTAGATAGTAAATTAAATGAAGCTATTTATGGATCAGCTCTGGTACAAATGTCAATGCCTGGATTTTTCTAGGAAAAAAAAAAGCAACACTTTTGCATGCTTCAAACCCAGTAAATCTCTAATTTCTGAACGTTTGTGTGATTTGCAATAAATACGGCCGGTCACGGTGACTGCCGTACCTGTGAACCTGCAGGTGTTCCCAGATGTCTCCCACCTAAAACTGGTTTGGTTTTTTCTGAGGCTCCCAGCTCTCTGGATGTCTGGATTCAGAGAGCACTTTTTGGACAAATTGGTTTGATTTCTGCAGCATCTTGGGGGGGAAGTGGCATAAAAACCATCTACATTTGAGCAAATGAGAGAGTCCTTTGCTTTATCTAATTCCTGAGCTGATACCACCCACCCTGGG
Source organism: Dromas ardeola (assembly GCA_013398915.1). Lineage (NCBI taxonomy): Eukaryota > Metazoa > Chordata > Aves > Charadriiformes > Dromadidae > Dromas > Dromas ardeola. Next base: position 734,988 of record VYZM01002469.1, on the reverse strand, counting down.
GTGATGCTGCTGGAAGTGCCCGGGGAGGGGGAAGCTGCAGTTGAGGGTTTGGACAGAAGATGGTGCAGTGTTCAAAGCTTCGGCTGGTGGAAGTGGCAGACTTCCACTCATACCTCGGTTTTACGTTTGCCTCCAACAAGCAAACCTCGCACCAGTTCGCAACTTTCTAATAACAAACACATTTTGCTACAATTTGTGGATCAACGAATCACGGTGGCATGTATATGAAATACACAGATATGAATTAATAAATAATCAAAATAATCATTAATTTTTTTTTTTTCTTTCTGTCTGAATTCCTGTACTGAGTTCATCACCCCTTATTTCAATGCAGGGATTAAAAGCATTGCCCTCGCAGCAGATGTAAGCAAGCCCGAGGATGTGCAAAGGGCCGTGGATGCCATCGTAGCTCGCTGGGGCACCATTCACATTGCGTGCAACAACGCGGGAATCAATATGAACTCCGCAAGCGAAGATACTTCCCTAGAAGAATGGGACAAAACTTTTAATGTTAATTTACGAGGATTATTTTTGTGCTGCCAAGTAAGTGGGAAAGGCTGTACTGGTTTGTTTTGCCAATGGGTAATAATTTTCTAAGTGCTTACTTTACCAAGATTCAATAACACTTTATTACCAATTATCACAATAAAAATTGGTCCTAGTTTTGGTGGAGTTAAGGAGAGATTTGCTTTATATCAATTACAGATTTTGGTCAATATTTTCAAAAGCAGCTGGGATTTACTGGCTGCCCAAACCCAGGCCTTTAAGAATGGCCAGGTTTTTTTGATGGTGGTTATTTGACACATCCTGAAAACCAGAAAGCTTTGGGGGGGCCGTTCCCAACATTAGCAATTATTTTGAAAAAATATTGCCAACAGTGAAGAGGGTGTGAAGTGGCAATGGGATTTTTCCTGCATCAGCCATTTTTATACCAAGTTTTTATATCAAGTGCTTAAAAAAAATGTGTTAGCACATAAACTCTTCTGAAAAGTGAAGACTAATTTATTATCATGTCATTATTAGCACAATCACAAAAAGGGTCACTGGTCTTTCCTTTAATTTCTGTCACAGGCTGCAGGCCGCATTATGCTGAATCAAGGATATGGGAAGATAATTAACACAGCATCTATGGCAAGTTTAATAGGTGAGTGATGAGAGCTAACAGTTGTGCTTCAGAATCCATATTTTAATTACTACCGATGCTATTTGAATCAATTAAACCTGTATTGGGAAGGAGTAAATCACTGACATTTTGTATTAGAGGAAATGTACTACAAAATTTTTATTGATATCATTTTTCAACATTTATCTGTCCTCGATGTTTTAGAGCACTTATTACTTTTTATAGAAGAGGTGGAGTCACCTTCTGTGGCTCCGACGCGCTGATGGCAGGGGAGAGGTGCAGGTGCGCTCCCCCGTCATTTCAGGCAAACGCGTTTGAGTGCGGGAAGTTGTGCCCCCCATCATGGTTACAAGCCACCCAAAAGCTTTTGCGCTGGTTTTCGCCCCCCTGCGCCCAGGTTTTATTTCATTATCGTTGCCAACAGGTGTCTCCACCACCGCTGCTGAATCAGCAAGTATCATCAAAAGCGCCAATAAACCATTGTAACATATGGAATGAAATCCCTACTGCTGAGCTAATCTGGAAGGCAGTTACATGCTGGTGAACTGAGGCCCATGTAACAAAAATTGATCAATTACACAAATTAAGCATAGCCCTTTAGGAATTTATTTTATTGGTCTGGACATCTGTTGCAGTATTGTCCAAATCCAAAAATCAAATGGTGCCTTGGGTTGCCAAGTTAGGCAAGAAAATCTAGTAGCTATAAAAGTACAACTGAAAACCCCTGTATTAATATCATGTCCATCTGCTGAATGTTACATAAATATGCAGTCTTTTTATTTTCCTTGGGAATAACATTTATTTTTACTGTGCCCAGTTTGACATTCTGTGACATTCTGCTCAGTTTATTGCACAGTAACTTTAAATGTTTCTTCAAAAATGCATTTATAATGTTGTTGTTAATCTTTTTTTCAAGTGTCTTTACCAGCTGTTTTACTTACGCTTAAACACAGGCACCATCCCTCCGCCCCAGCTTTGTAGAGTTACAAAATCTCCCAAAGAAAAAGAGTTTAGAAAAGAATGTAGAGCTTTAAATTTCAAATGCCCAAAACTTTCATGCCCTGCGGGGCTCTGGTCTGGGCTTGGGCTGTCACTGTCCGCATCGTTGTTGCAAAGCAAAATTTCCTGGGGGGTATTCCACTCTGGAGAAAGTTATGAAGTGCTGGAAATTGGCCCCTGCTGGGGGTCTGCTGGTTTGGCATACTGTTCCCGGCCGCGCTCTTGCAGCCCAGAAGTGCTCTCCGTGCTCCCAGCTTCTCCATCAAGACCTGGCAGAGCTTTGTTGAGCTGGGAGGTTATGCCATTCCACCACGGCACCCAAGCCAGCACCAACTCAGGGTGCACCTCCTTGGCCGGCACGCCAAGTCCACCGAGTCCCACATGGGGATCGCATTTGAGGGCCGTATCGATCCTGGAGCTGGAACAAATGTTGGAAAGCAACCCTGAGAGCAGCCTGGAAGGGTCATTGCAAGATGCGTTTAAATGTCATTGAAAGGTAACGCATACTAAGCCAGAAGTTAAGAGCCGAAGAGATGCGTTTACCTTCTGAACCTGTTTGAATCTTGGCATTGAAAAAATCTAGTAGTTATAAAACTACGACTGAAAACCACGATGTTCATATCATGTCCATCTGCTGAATGTTAAATAAATATGTTGGTTGGTTGGTTATTTAAGTATGTTGGCCAACTGGCATAGTATGAAATGTTTCTAGAAATAGTTGGGGGGTTTTTTTTTTTTTTTTTTTTTGTAGGTTGAGTCCTTCCTCAGAGACACAGGAAAATGAGGAGGCTCTTAGCAGGGTAGGGAGGTTTTTGTTTGTGATTTTTCCAGCTACACTGCTCAGAATCAGTTTTAATTAATTGAAGATAAGCTGCATACATTTTGCATATGTGCATTTTGATTCTGGTATTTCGCTGGAATTATTCCAGACGTATGCTTCAGCAGCGGAGCCGAGGCTGCTGCGGCTCCACGATTTGCACAGGTGTAACTCAGCTCTGTAATTTTTACAGTGAGTATCTTTAGTGGTAAGTGGTCTGGTCTTCTCTGTCTGGGTGCACCTCTCATTAACATTACATGCCTGCTTCAAGGTCGGGCTAGAAGCCTTATGCACCGAACAAGGTTGCAAAAGCATAGTGTCAGGTGTTTAAAATGTAATGCAGCTGATGTTGGCAGCATTTTTATCCGCTTTCCTCCCATCTTCTCCAGCTGAAACAGGAGTGAGTGTCCTCACTTCCCAGAAGCCTTAAAAATTCAGATTTTTTTCGGTGGCGCTGCCAGGGGCATAGCTTTATTCACAAGCTCTAACCCCGTTTTGAATGAGTTTGGAGGGTTGCAGGTTTGCTCTTCGGTCTATACGAGACCACCCGAGGTACGGGGAGAGGAGGTGGTGCGGGGTGCTCAGCTGCAGAAAGCCCACCCAGCTCCAGAGCTTCCCAGCACCCACTGGCTTCTTCCTGAGCTCTTCCCATTGAGAGGGGCCAAGTGTCTCAGGAGGGGGAAATATCATCTTCTGAATTACCTTCCTTAGATACTCTGATGAAAGCAAAAGCATTTACACGGAAGGACTCTTGAAAACCCTGTCTCGGCACCCACCCCAAAGCAGAAAGCTGGTTCCGAATAGCTCGCGGCAACTTGCTGTTCTCACCCACGTGTGCTAGAGGTGCAGAGCTGGTGCCAAAACTCTTCTCCTCTGAGCAAATGCCGAATGATTTATCACAGACAGACATGTTTGGAAAGTTTAGCAAAGAAGTGCTTTTGGGAGGTTATAAGGTTAACTACCGAAGTTGTCTGTAACTTGGAGCTGGTTCATGGCAATTAATCAAGAAATTACGTTCCGCATCTTTTCGAGAGCCCACACGGCGCACTGCGTCTGGGGGACGACAGGCACATGCAGAGCGCAAAGCGGTTCTGCTGGTCGAAATGCGAATTATTTCATGTTGAACAAGAAATAAGCGCAGAATAAATGCTGGCCATGGTGTGAAATGCTCTTTGTAGCAAGAAAAAGGCTTCCAAATTCCGAGCAAATCTTCAACACATACAGAAAGAAAGAAACACTAATTGTTGTTCCCATCATGTGTGTGCTTTATATCTATTCACTAACATCTACGTTTGAGGCAAAGGTCTTTATTCACATACATGCTCAGTAATTTGCAGCGGGGCTTTTTGCTCTTTCAGAGTTTGGATAACTCAGTTTGTTACCGTCTTCTTTTCACCCTTTAAATTGACACGCTCAAAACCAATCATTTTAGTCAATCAAAACAATAGCGGATATGTTGGGCTACCATGGTTGGTAGAACTGATGCACCAGCTTCACTTCATAAATTAAGACCAATTTAATGCCATCTACCAGTGGTGCTTCTGTGCTTTTATCAAGACGCGGTGGGGTTTGGCTCCTGCACCGTACACAAACGCAGCGATTCGCTTTCTTCCAGGGTTCAGCATCACCTAAGCCTGCAGCTACAATTGCCTGCCTTTGTGATTACTGATATTAGTGCTGATTTTCCCCACTCTCTCTCCATGACAGCATCGGCATCTTGGTGATGCTCAGTACCGATACGGTGCTAATTACGGAGCAGTGCTCTGTGCTGGATTTGTTTAATGAAGTCACGATGGCAGCCAGAAAAGTCCAAGGAGAGACGCTTTATGGGTGTAAATCCCAAGAGCTGGACCGACTGGGTTTGACTCCCGTGGGTTTAAAGCACTTTACACCCACTGGGGATTTGTCCTTAAGTAGCTTTCCTGGGAATACTGCAAGTGTGAGAGCTGGTGGAGGGGCAGAGCCACCCGAGCACACAGCACTAACAAGCTTGAACATGGTAATTAGCAAGCCGATCATTTTCCCTCGCTGACTGACATGTGACATCTCTGAAACATTTTCAAAAGCTTCAGATTTTGAAAGTGGTGGGTGTTCTGAATTTTTGGGACGCACCTGTGCTCACATCCACACAAACACTGATTAGATAATGTGATGTGTTTGCTTCAGACTATGGGTAATTTAAAAATTAAGGAGAACAATTTGTTCCAAGAAGCTATATATAATATAATATGTTATATAAAATCTATTATGTACTTATATTATATTATAACTTTATATTGTATTATATCATATTATATCATTATGCTATACTGTGGGTTTTTTTAGTATTACAGTGTGCAAGTATTTTTGTCTATAAACAGACGTGTATAATAGATGAATGTGCATGTCTGTATATATTATTTATCTTTCTTGGGTGTAATCAAATATTGCATGTGTTCAATATATTGGTTTTGACTTTGCCCAAATATAGACCTTTTAAATATCTTTATTTCTCCATTTTTTTTTTCTTTCTCCATTTTTTTCCAGTAGCCCAGCTGCTGAGGCAAAAACTTTAGATGGCAAAATACAGATTTAGAATTTTGTGTTGGGGGTGGTTAAATTCTTCTTGGTTCCTGCCTAGTATCAGAGAAAATGGCAAATAGTTCATTTCAATATTTGCCCATGTAGTGCCTAAGCTATCTTAATTTGTGGAGAATAAATAATTTTCTATTTCTGAATCCCTTCTAGTCCCGCACCCGCAGAAGCAGTTGGCGTACAACGCCTCGAAAGCCGGGGTCGTAAAATTAACACAGACATTAGGAACCGAGTGGATTGACAGAGGAGTAAAAGTCAACTGCATTTCCCCGTAAGTAAAATGTAGTCTCATTTTGAAAGTACAAAGAGAATGAAATGTTCTAAAAAGCTGAAATGAACAGTATCTCAGCAAATAAAGTTTCTAATTAGCAGGTGGATTGCATCCCTTTTTATGTTGTCTTTTCCTTAACAAAGGTTTAAATACTTAGAACCAAGCCTGCTCTGTTGCTGTGTATACTCAGGGATTTAAGAAGAGGTTTTAGCATTTGATAATAGGTTTTCCAATAATGTGAAGGGTAGTTTTTAGCATTTCTCTTCCAGATGAAATATTTCCTTAGTCTGTCCAAGCCTTCCGCGGTTAAAGAAAAGGCTTTTGACACTTAATAGACAATACTTCTTTCCCCTTTTTACTTGAGACAAATATATAGGCACTTTAAAAGCCACATTGTACTGCTGTAATTGAGATACTGTTCAGCTCTGACAATCACAGGAGGCCAGGTGTAATTTTGTAAATATATATATATATTTATTGCAAATTGCATTTTCCTTATTTTTAGAGACTTAAAGCTGTATGGTTTATTTCATGGTATTTATTCACAAAGAAAAGTTTTCTTACCACGTTTTTTCTCCTGTTTCTCACGCACATACCCAACACAGGCATTTTATTAAACAATTAACAGCGCATGATAGTGCTAAGCAGAAACCCAAGTGGATAGCGTTAATTGGAAGTGGTCAAATTCCGTAGACCATTGAAGTCAATCAGAGTAAGAAAGAAGGGCAGGATTTTAACCCAGGAGTTAAATTGTAATAATGAAGATATAATGTACATCAAATTAGGAAAAACAAATTACACATTTTAATCCACAAAGTGGAGTAAAAAAAAATAATCACAGAGCTCAATGGCAAGTGCTTCTGTTTTTACTGTGTCTGCTCTCCAATTCCTTGTGCTAGCTGTCTTCCTTATGATTATATATTACTAATTATACCAGTGACTCCAGCCGTCGCTCTATGTGATCCACGGATTCTTCACACAGCATCTTACTCTGTAATGGGATTTTTCCCATGCCAATGCTATCAGCTCTGCAACAGTGTTCTCGCCACTAGTGCTAGTGAATTTACACGGGCTTGTGGGAGCCAGGGAAGACGAAGGGAATTAGGGAAGCTCAGCAGGACCTGTGTGTGAAAACACACAGGTAATCTGTACCAACAGAGGTGGGATAGTAGTGCCACATTCACAGCGATCATGGGTAAGGAGGCTTTTGGATGAGGAATTACCCATTTCTAGGGCGTTTACATAAATTTTAAAAATATCCACTGAATGCTGAAAACTCATTGTTTTATATACGTTGGAAACATACACTCGTATTCGAAGAAGTTATGCTTCTGGAGGCAGTTGTCAGAGCATGGTGAACAGCCATGCTTCTCTTTTTCTACTTTTCAAGCCAAAATAGGCTTGTATTTCGATCGTCCCCACCTGTCTTAAACTCTAGCTCTGAGATCAAAATCCTGTAACAGGTAGAGGGGCTTTTCTTTGTGGAGGAATAACCAGAAAGTGCGCACAGAGGACGGATGTTTTTGCTGTCTTTAAGGTCCCCCGTTCTGGACAGAGCAGTCCCCCATAACGCAGCTGGGGACCCGGACTGACTGGACCCGGAAGCTCAAAGCTTTGGCTGAGCCCCTCGTGCTGGGGCCACCCGGGGAGCTCTGGGTGGCATTCAGAGGAACCCAGAGGAACATCTGTTCATATACCTCAGATAATCCTTACCACAACCAAAAGCCACATACGCTCGAGAGCGAATGTTCACGTTTGCCCTTCTGCCTATATGAGATGTGAACCTGTGTTCCAGTGCAGATTTGGAATTACCTTTAGAACCGTGGACCCCATTGGTCTTGTTTTGCCTCTTGATGTGGCTCACTGAGGCACAGGAGCATCTTCAGCCCACTTGAGCTTGGTACCCAACACCGGGCACTGCCCTCAATGCAGCAGCACATCTGCCGATGCTGTCAGAGTACTTCGCAGGGTTGGAAAATGTCCCCTATGCACAAGTCTTTCTGAGCGTGGATGTCCAACCTAGCATGTAGCCGTCTTACAACATGAGGGGATTTTGAGGGGTGTGAGGAGCGTGAAGGTAGATACAGGGCATGATGGTACCCGCGATAATCTCTCTACTGGTACCCAGTGAAATATTTAAGTGTGTCATTAAGTCCTTTGCCCTTCCCAGTCACAGTTGCACTAACGCTTTAAGGCCCTCTCAGCATACCTCTGTCTGAAGCTCCAAACACTCCCGTCTGGCCTTAAACATTATTTCACCGTGCAAACCTTTTGGCCTTTTTTCCCTCTTCCTATCTGGTCACTTTTTATCAACTTAGTTTCTTAATGAGTGCATAAAACTTATGCAGAGCAATGCATAAAAGTTATCAATGCATAAAATGTTACGGCAGACTCCTTAGGATAATTTATTGCATTTATAAAATTGAAGATTCAGGCTTCTCTTGCTGGCCAGGCAAGCCTCGTGCCCATGGGGAGAAGGTGGCCAAGACTCCCTGGATGCTTTTGCTGACTTTGCCTGTTGTTCTACACAGCAGCCAGCATCTCCATGTATCATGGAAACACTCAATGGTGGCCCTCCTGCCACCATCTAGTGTGGTTGCCTCGTAGCCTGTTGCACAGCTGAGGCCACGCAAAATTGAAAAGGTGATGGAGTCTTCTTGAAAGGGACATGAGGGTCAGGCTGCAGAGGGGACCTGGGTGCGAACAGGGACTTTTAAAGAGCACTGAATGGTGGCTGTCCATGGTGTGGTTTAGTGCCTTTCCTGGTCCCTGCACATGTGGAGTGTGTTGGGCGTGATGGAGCAGGGCACTTTTGAGGGCCTCTGGTTTTTGGCACGTGCAGCATTGGAACGCTTCATTTTTGCAGCCATTGCACTGAATCAATGTCCATTTTTTTGGGGCTAATTGTGTCTCCCTGCTTGATTGGTAAGGCATAAAATGCCATCATGTGATGACCTTTGCGATGGGCAAAATTGATGATGATGATTAACTTTTGGAAGTTGATCTTTAGCTCAACCCACAGCTGCAGCCAGGCCAGTATGTTGGACGTCCAGCACAACTCAGTGGTCCCAGGGGATGAACCACGTTCCCCACTGCTGGGCTGCAGGGATTTGGGTTTGGGCTGCAATGGGCAAAGAAGTTTCACCCCCTGCGTGCCTGTCTTGCACCCCTGGGATGGAGGAACCATACGGTGCTGTACCAGCTTTTAGCCCGGTCAGAAAGCAGGTAGGGTGGGATCACCACTGGTTTTGGGTGTACCCCATCATGGGGGAAGGAGTGGCAGAGCTGGCAGGAGAAGGAGCACCCCAGCATCACCTGAAGGCGTCCCAATTAAGCAGCATTACTATCCCCATTAAGCAGCAGTCGTTGCTGGTAAGTATCTTTGGACTTAAATCTAATTCCTTGGGAGATGTCCCAATTAAGTGCATCTCTTGATTAAACACTTCCTGATTAAGTGGAGTGTACTTAACTCATTCAAATTAATAACTCATCTGAAAGAAATCAAGTTACACACAGACAGAATCTTTTTTTGCTCTCATTTGGGGATTGAGCGCACGTAACAATTCCAGTTAAGTATCTGGTAAGTGATATTTTTCCTAATGTGTCTCTCGAAGTGGAAATGTTTTAGGCAATTTTTTTTTTTTTTTTTTTTTAACTAGTGTCTCAAATTGTCCTGTGTATCAATAATGAAATATTGATGCTCATGTCTAACGTTAAGGAACCGGCAGTTTGATATTACATTGACATGCAACAGAAAGTACTGATAGGCTCAGCACTGCATACGAGATGAGGTAGGGAATTAATGCATTGGCAGTTGTCTTTGCTGGAACTGGTTAGAAGCCAACTAAAATCTGCCTAAAAGGGTTCGACAACATTAAATTGCCCAACTTGGCACCAAAGCTTTCCCAGAAGATGTGTAGTATCAATGACATGCCTAATATTTATAGTGCCATCAGTATGTGTGTTTGCAACTTTTAAGTTTTGCGCTATATTTTTCTCTTATTTCTATAACAAAAATTTGTAATGAAGTTTTGTTACACATCTAAATTTTTGCCGCTTGAAGTGGACCTAAAGAAAGGTCCATCGAGAGGCACAACGCCGTGATACACGGGTTGCAGTGATCAGACCAAAGATGATTTTCCTCAACAGATTGAAAAGTGTCCTCTTTTTAGCGAAATCTGTTGTGCTGGAGAACTGTGTGTCGTATTCCCTAACCTACATTCCCTTGGGTTTAAAACATGTATGTGAATTAAAAAACAATATTATAAAATCATACGGATCTGATCTCTGATAGTGTAAAGCCAGAATGATTATGTTGATGGCTTTGTAAGCACGGTGAGAGGCACGTAAGGGAAAGGAGTCCAACATATTTCACGTCTCTCTCAAAGCTCGTTTTCTCTCTGAAGAAAACCAGTTCTCGAGGAGTTTGGGTGAGCGAGGGGGGAGGGCGGGGGGCTGCGCTTGGGGGAAATAAGTAAACGGTCTGCAGTCCTATACTGGAATGTGTTTGATTTTATTACATTGCCAGAGCTTAAGCGAGCTGCGTCGCTCAGTGTTTCTAAACTGCTCTGGTGTTTATTGACAATTACAATAAAAAATAAAGCCGATATTTAAATCCCGGCCGATTAGTGAAAACAGAAATATTTGGGGGAAAGTCTGAATCAGTTCCACTTCGTAACAGAGTAAATAGCAGATTTCAGCCTTCGTTTAAAACAAAAGGTAAATCTCATACCCAGAATCCAGCGTGCCTCAAAAAATTATTTCCTTGGAAGTATAAATTGGGATGCTGGTGAAGTTTCAGAACAAAACGGGTATTTTTATACTTTGTTCATTTCATATTTATCACTAGCTTGTTTGCTAATTTTCATTTGCAAGAGGCAATTCTTCCAGCTAACTGGCTGCCTCAATGGGCCACTGATTTCTTTGAAGTGACAGTCTGTAAATATGCATAAAAAAGAGATGCAATTAGCGTGTGTGTGGTTCAGTGCAGCCTGATTTCATTGGCAAGTTTACCCACAGTGTTGATAAGCTACATTATCTAGAAAATTGGCCGCTGAAAAACAGCACCTCTGATTGCCAGCAAAGGTTCCAGATAACAGGGTGCTGAAGAGAAATATAATTGAGGTTGAATATGTTAACCAAGGTGTCACATGCTCCTTAGAAGCGCTAATTTATCAGCATGTTGGAATTTTTATTAACATTTGGAATGCATTTCTACCACACTAATGAAGTGGAATTGGCAGTTCAGGTTTTAGTTATTGTCATTTCTGAGAAGTTAAATGTAATTTCTCGTTAGACACAGTTATGTAAATATATTTGTTCAGGGGCTGAAAAAATTATACATTTCGCAAAATACAAATATGTTGTTAAGGAGGAGTATGACAAATCAGTCGCAGTTAAAGTCATAAAAGCCAGCCAAATGTTCGCCCCGCATTGTGCTTTCCGGAGCATCACTCACTTTTAGGGCACCTGAAGAAAATGAACTTAGCAGAGTTTTAATAAATGGTGTAGTGGCTCATTAATGTAAAAGAGGTGAAACAGGTAAATGTGCTGGGATTTCTCGGGGTATTGGTTTAAGGGGAATTGCACTGGACGTGCCTGGCTTATCTTTGCCTCCCCTTTTTTGTGTGGAAAGGGTCTGGTGCCCAGCAGGGCGCTGTCTTTTCTTTCCCCCATTTTTTGACATCTGGAAAGTCAGGCTGTTTGCTGGGCTGTACACAAACACGCTGCGTGATGTTACGCTGCGAAGCCATGGGAAGAGAAATCGGTAGAAGGATGACAGTGCCCAAGAGCTATGACAGAACCGGTTCAAGGCGCTTTTGGTTCTGATGCCATGCTTGTTTTCTATTAAAAAAAAAATTAAATTGATGATTATGGATGACTTAAAGGTAAGGGGGTACTGCTATGTATGCGTGCATAGTATGTGTGTACTCAAAGAAAACCAGTAAACCTGCCCATCGGTGGGGCGAGGCAATAGGAAAGACTCACTACTGAAGTTTGCATCATGACTTTCAGCAGAGGCAGAGCAGGTCTGACTTGCGGATGTCCTTTGTGCTATTCCATATTTTCCTTCCTAATTAACATCTCAAACACCTATAAAGTGCCTCTTTTTCTTCCGCCCTGAATTTTCGGTGGGTGTGCTCGTTGCAGGGGCATCGTCGACACGCCGCTCATCCGCTCCAAGGACCTGCGGCCGCTGGTGCGGCGCTGGCTGGGGGACATCCCCGCCGGCAGGCTGGCCCAGGCCACCGACCTGCAGGCTGCCGTCGTCTACTTGGCCTCCGAAGCCTCGGATTACATGACGGGCCATAATCTGGTCATCGAGGGTGGCCAGAGCCTGTGGTGAGGGGCGTCCTCCAGCCTCCCCTCTCAGGAGCACAAGTCACGTTGGAAACCGCGTATTAGAGTTTAGCTTTGGCCTGTGTGGCCAAGTGGCCAGTTAATACGAAATGATTGTTTTCTTCTTTCGGGTGTTGCTTTGGAGATTCATATAATGCAAAAAAAAAAAGGGGGGGGGGGGGGCAAAAAAGCAGCAATCCTTAATTTTTAACATTTTCATGTTTTTCACTATGCATTCAGATTTCTGTTAAATTAGTATTTAATGATATAAAGGCACATTTACTGCAGCGAGACTTGGCTATTGTTTAGTTTAACGGGGCATTTTTAAAGCAATCAATATTAGCTGGTCTGTGTAGTATATTGTTCTTAGGCGACTTTTTTTTTTTGTATTCAAGTTGTTCCAGTGACATCTGTGAGTGGTGAAAAACAGTTGGATGTAGTGTTAAAAAAAAATAAATTAGTTCATTGCATTTGAACCTGAATGTTGCCACTTTATATTTACTGGTGTTCTTAGTTTTTGACAGTGTTTTTATACAAACACCCACAGAAATGCCCCTGAACGAGAAGTACTGCACTTAATAGAGAATCGTCGTTGGTAATTATAATGGCTCTAATCCAAGGCCCATTGAGGTAAGCGGGGACTGCTCATATACTTTAAGTTAAACACATGTATAAGTGTTGCTACAACTGGGTCTTTGTTTTCCTTGATAGGGCAGATGTAAGCAAAGGTCGTCTTCCAAATTTTTTTTTTTTTTTTTTTCTTCCTGTAAAATTCCAAAGGCAACTCTCGGGTGTAAATCAGGGCCAGCTCAAATGGTATCAATACAGTCCTGTTGGCTGAAGAGCTCATTTCGGCAATAGCGCTGGGTTCATCGCTTATAGGCAGTAAAACGTGGCACAATAACACCACCGTTTTGATAACGCTCTGAATTCATACAGACTTCCATCCTGAGGGCCTTTAAGCATAACCTAAGGAGAATTTACGGGAAGGAATTCACTTGCAAATCCTCATGTCATTTGTTTTGCGTTTGGCAGCTCTTTGTTACCATAACATAAATAATTGTGGATGAATGTCATTACTTTGATTAAGTGCTACAAGTCCATACATTGGCTAGCCATTATTGTGGTGAATTGCTATAATGGCTTCAGACTTGACATTCACCGCCACATTGTAAGGTATGCATCTCGCTGACGTACTATCATCGTTATCGTGGATAAAGTGCAAGAAGATACTTGTCTTCATTAAATTTTCTATTAGACCATTGATAATTAATACATATCTCATGTTTCATCTCGAGTCGTTTTTCTGGGGAGTGTTGCTGTTAAGCGACTCAGGGCTAGAGCTTTTTGGCTTGAAATCCCTGCCTTGTGTGCATGATCTAATTTATTGACAATGCTCTGCAAACTCACAGGCTTAAGGAGAGCTCAATTTTGGATAAATCTTCAAGAAAAAACAATTAAGGCTTTAAACGTTTTATTATTTTTCTGGGCTCACAAAACCTTTTCTCTCCTAGCTCCCACACTTGCATCATTTTGTGTCATGCTCTGGAGGGCTCGGTGGAGTTCTCACATCCCTCTGGCTGGCTTTTCACCCAGAGGTTAATGTGCAAACATTGGTGAACTCATCAGGAGCTCTTCCAAGGGATCCTAGAGGGGCTTGTATACTATCGCTTGCGCTGCCGGTGAAGGGTTTGTTGCAGCTCCTACCTAAAGTGTAAAATAACAAACTTTAGCTAATTTGAAACATGAACTGCAGTTGGCACCGGGACTGTAACCGATGTTCTCGCTTTCTCAGTAGAAAGACAAAGGGCTGAACAGGCTGCGGTGGCTGACCTGCCTTTCCCTGCCTAGCGATGGCTGCAGGTCAGCACCAAAAGGCGCTGGTGGGGCGTTGCAGGAAGCTGAAGTTCATCGCCTTGGTGGCGGCCGTTTTTGGGAAGAAGATTTTTCAGCCAGCAAGGCTCGTGCTGTGACTTTCATAAGCTTCAAATTAACTTTAAAAACAAAATCCAGACAGGAAAAAAAAACACCACCCAGACTTAAAAAAAAAGTAAAAAAAAAATAAAATCAAAATGATCTCTTAACTCAGCAGCCTCCAGTGTTTGGACGAGAGCTTGTCTCGCCCGATCTGTTGCCCCCAGGATCTGCCTTTGAAGAGCAGAGGAGTGAGTTTACCTGCACGGGCTGATGTGCGGCTTGGACCCTGTCTGGAGACGCTGCCGTGTGCCTGTGCGGAGCCGGGCTCGGCCCCTTGTTGTCCTAGAGAGGCTGGTGGAAGAGGTTCTTCTCATCGGCACTCGCTCTGTGACACAGGAGGGGCTCAAGATTAAGCTGCCCAAGGGAGTATGGCACTCGGTGCCAAGTCCTTGGGGTGATGGGCAAATACCTTCACGGCACTTCTGGTGTGTGTCGCATCCTCACTTTGGCCAAAGAAACGAATCCTGGAGGAGAACAGCTGTGAGGAGGGATATACCTCCCCCCACACACGTGAGAGCTGGTCTGTGTCCTCTTACGGACAGACTGTACCCAGGGCTTCATCCCTTCAGGGGTTCAGCAAAGGCATTGTGCCTTTTCATGGTCTCACCTGTGATTCCCTGGGGGAAAAAGGCAGATTTCCACTCAAAAGCAGGGGTGACGGTGCAGTGGTGCTTCTGTCTGATGGGACCAAACTTCCTGGTTGGGTTGGAATCTGTGCCTTGCTGCGTGGTGGCAGTTCCCGGGGCAGGGGACTCCCCGCCGTGTGCAGAGAGGGATGCTCAGTGCCACAGCGCTACAGCAAGTGGAAGATACGATTTCCCCTCATAAGGGAAAAGCAGAAGGGATCAAGAGGGATGCAAGAAAAGCCTTTTCCCCCTCTTAGCACAGAAGACGGGGGGGGAAAAAAAAAAAAAAGAAAAGAAAAGAAAAAAAAAGAAAAGAAAAAAAAAGAAACCTTTTGAAAAAAAAGTGCTTTTCTGGGGAATGGGGGTGAAGCTGCGAAATGGCAGCATCAGTGTTTCGTGGGGTTGTGCAGGGCCGCCCCGGGGGCTCGGCGGGCTGGCGGGGGTGGCGGTGGCGGGCGGAGGCGCCGTTCCCGGCGGTACCTCTAGGAGGAAACCTCAACCTGTGTTGTGTCTGCGGGAGCCGGCGCTTCCCGGCTCCGCTGTTCAACTTTCATACTGTAGCTAAGTTAGTACTTTTGATATTTCTAAGTTTTTTTTTTTTTTTTAAACATTTATGTAGAACACCACATAATTGCAGAAAAGATAATAGTCACATACCCTAGGGCTTGGTGTACACTTATGTTAAAAGTACAGCTTTTATTGGCAACTAAAGTAATAACCTTTCCATGTCAAATTGCTTTAAATTAAACTTAAAAAAAAAATGCTGGCTGATACCCACACTTAGTAATTGTCAAACATTAGCATAATGTGGAATACTAAAGCTGCCTAAATCTTGGGTTTAAAAATAATTATTTACTTAAGTAAATTCTCTATTCAAAAGCATAATATTAGATTTTTTTTAACACAGTCTTCTCGCTGTATATGTTAAAATGCAGACTTAAGCTTGACATGGAAGTGGGGCTGAATGTTATTGTGGCCTCTGAGAGGGGAAAAAGGGGAATTTTGTACCTTTAGCTCATCCATCCATCCATCCATCATTGGTTGCTGTGAAAGAAATGTGTTAAGGTGACATCTCTGAAGGGACAGATGCTGCAGGTGACATCTGGTGACCCAAGACCTGGAATCTGACCCATACCTGCTGATTGCACCCCGCGCTGCAGCCCTGCAGTTTCTTATGCTGGAGGGACATCTGGGAGATGGGTGTCTGGGGTATGAGGGTATGCAAAGCCAAGGGCAGCAGGTCGATAAAGTGTTCCATACAGGTGCGTTTTACATATCTGTTTCAGCACATAACCGGAGCATATGCGGTGGTGACCATTCAAATTTCCAGTGTGACGCAGGAGAGGATACTGTGCACTGTGGATGTGGCTCTCGGGGCCCTCCACTGCTTGTGGAGGAAACTGGACCTACTGGGGTGGACCTACTGGGGGCCATGAGGACACAAGTCCTCATGGTTTTCTGCTTTTTTGGAGGCCCAGGCTCTGACGTGCCCTGCTGAGGACTTCTACCCTTCCGCTAGGGCTTCCCTGTGGAGTCCACTGTAGCACTGTGGGTCCACCAGTTCTTCTTCAGAAACACGCCAATGTTTTGCTGGAAGTTCAGCAAAACCCATTTTTTGAAGAAATCAGCAGTTCCCTTAGGGCAAAAGGTTTCGTGGCAAATTCCTGCACCTTTGGCTGGTAAGGTAGAGAGTGATTGCCTTTCCCACTCCTTTAGGGAGCAAGAAGACCTGGGAGGCTCTTGCTGCCTTTCTGGCCAGCTGCGGGAGGAAGAGAAGGGAGCTGTAGCACCTGGGAACAAGAGGTTTATGATCTTCAAGAGAGTTAAACAGTTGTTGGGAGGGGAAACGCAAGGAGCTGAGGACAGAAAACTGGATACTTTTCCCAGCCTTGCCTAATACCATATGTGTTTTACACTGTAATTATAAATCTGATTATATATTAATTTCCACACTGTTTTAATTCTTTAAAGCAAGGAAGGAAAATATATGCTCTTCCTTGGAGAACCCCAATGCAGTCTTACAGCATATGCCTTCTCACCAGAACAGGTTGAAATTCCTCAAAACTCAAGTCACAGTAAGTGTTTGCTGCTAGATTTTCAGCTACTCAGTGTCTTTTCTCCATTCAGTACCTCTTCCCTCTTTCTCTGGAGCTCTTCCTTCCCAACCTGTCCTATCTGACCTCTTTCTCCTGCTCTGCTGCCAGTGCTGCTGTTGTCGTCGTCCCATGGCACCAAGGCAAATGGAGATGAGTGGAGAGGGACCAAGCCGAATACATTGACGGTACACATGGGTTACCCAGAAATACCTCTCAATACCAAGGCCTGGATTTAGCCTTCATTTACTTGCACCCCAAATGACTCCATCACCGTGCGTGAAGCTTCTGGTACCAGGACTTTATTGGCAGTAGCAAACGTAGGAAGACTTTTGTTCATGGGTGAGTACAAGTAACCCTCACCTCAATCCCTTCCCATTTGAATATGGGAATATGTTTTTGAATCCAGGGGTGCTCTGAAAACGTATCCAGGCATAAGGGAAGGTTGTAGATCCCATTCCCACTTTTGTTAAAGTCCTTTCCCAAACTGGGGCTTGATGTGGACTAATTCAGCTCTTGCTGGCTTGGGCGTGGGGACAATATACCCTCCCCTGGAAGATGTCCTTTGGGACACAACCCCACACTGCAGCTGCAAGCGCTTTTTGCCATGCTCTATTTGCTCCCCTTTCGCCAGCGTAGCACGCTGTGTGCAGATGCAGTTTGTGTCTTTAGGAAGCCTCATTAATTCACAAGATACATATTTTTTTGCTTGACAGTTTGTAACAGCTTCTTAAATGTGTAAACTAGCATTTTCAGATTAGTATTAAAATACCGACAGATAGATTTATGTTTCCATAGGCTACTTCCGATGTCCGGACAGACTACTGACACTACCTTACATGTACAGTTGTTGCATAAATTATATGTGAACGCATGAGAGAAGCCATTCATTTGAAACTGTTCAGAATGATTAAGGGCTTTAATTACAGCCCTGATTAAAACAAGGATTTTGGTAAATAGCAAAATGGCAAATATTATGCTATTCCATTACAAACTTCTCTTGATGACAGTGTGGTTTGTCCCTGTTGCTTCTCTTACTGTCGTTTCACTCATCCAATTCTGACGTTCAAATCCCACCTAAGAAATGGTAACAGGCTTTACTTCAACGCTTACCTGTGAATAAGGCGTTGGAAGTGCTGATTTACTTGTGATATGCTGCACAGTGCCTACGCTGTAGGAGATGAATTACTGGTGGGACTAGGTTCACTACCGTGTATTGCTTTTTCCTGGTCTCAGATGTACTCACCATCTTGCATGAAACCATGTTAATGTTCCTCAGCAGGATTTCTCAGGGCAGTGCGATCGTCTGGCAGACCAGTTTTCTCCCTTTTTGCAGGGGACTGTTGCCTCTTGTGGCAGAAATGTTGGTTATATTTTAAGCCTCCAAGCAGCACCATGCCGAACACTAGCTTCAATGAACTTCAGCATCTTTCCGTCCAAGCATTTCACATGCTCTTTAATCCTCTACATAAGGTTTTTTCTTAATTTCTAAGTTTAAGCAGCTCTTTCACTGCAGAAATGTTGGTAAGTCTCTTCTGAGTGACAGAAATGGCTTGAGTGGGTCGCAAATGCCTAGGAAGTCATCCTCCTTCCTTCTCTCCTCCGGTACTTTCTGGAGTTAGTCTAGTGGTCCTGAATGAAGAAGCAAATCTTCTCTCTTCCGAAGCTCCTCATAAATGTGCTTGCAGTTAATATGAGTCCTTTTATATTCTCTCCCTTCAAATTCTTTGGATTAAAACAAATACCGTCTGGTTCTTTTAGCTCTTTTGATTATATATTCAGAACTATTGTGTATCCTGGAAAATGAGTTCTTTTCAGTTTTCACTTTTCTTGACAACAAGCTGAAAAATTTCCCCAAATGAAAATTTTCTGCAAAAGTCTTGGTTTGTTCCAAGACCCATTTTTCAAATAAGTAACGTTTTGATGAAAAAATGCCAACCTGTTCTACTTAACAACTGTTCGTAGAACTGACGAGAGAAAAACAAGGAATTGGAGAAAAAAATTACCCAGTCTTTTATGTAGAGTTAATCTTTGAATATTCCTGTTGTTTCAGTAACAGACAAGATGTTGGTACAAGTAGATGAATATTTAAACATTAGCGTTGACACTGACTTATCTTCTCGATAACATATTGATCGCATTCTTTCTATAGAGATTATTATGGACTTCCCATAGAGTCAGTGAGCATCTTAATGAAGTCGCAGGCTGGATGTTTATGTAGGTATTTCCTTAGAGGTTGGTTATACAGACAATCTATGCACTGAATAAGCCCCCACAAATGCACCTCAAGCGTAAAACTGGTCCACGTTTCTGCCTTTTTATCAGCGCTAGCACGTGTGATTAGGTAGAAAGGCTGGCGTTGTGATGCAGTCTTAGCTTAGTATCTGTTATTCATTGCATTTAAAATGACCCATAGCTTTTCTCTTTACCGTAGCATCTGGAAGCAGATTTAAGCTATCCTTCCTATGGAAAGGGAAGTTTTTCAGGCATTAAAATTATGCCTGAGAAGTGAGAAACTCCACAGCCCTTCCCATGGACACCTGTAAATTTCTGTCCACGTTTTTGGGAAGTCTCTGTGGGGTGCTGTGCTCACGAGGGTGTCCTGGCGCACCCGAGGGACCGCAGCTGGGGAAGTGGCTGCTGCCCTGCCACCAGGTGAGAGGATGACTGCCAGGCGGCTGTCACTGCTACGAAATTTAACGGCTATAGAAGTATGCCGCTTGGATTAATACAGGATCTGTGTTATGTTAGTGGCACCAAATGAATTTTGCAGTGGATGGAGATGTATGGGAAGAGAGTCTTTAAAATGAAAAACATATTTAGTGCAGTAGAATATATGCTAGTGTCTTTTAAGACAACTTTTTTGTTTTTTAAAAAATGAACAGTACTAGGAAGGGAAAACATAAGTACATAATAAATTATGACTCAGAGCAAAACTCTCATCGACTTTAAGAGAGTGACTTTAAGGCATGACTTAATTTTCACTGTAGTTATTAAGAAATGCCTCTCATTGACATGAAGATGAAAAGTGGAGAACAATGATCTGTGGGACAGTGAATAGTTGTTAATTCCATTAATATTTAAACTGAACAGCAGGTTTGGAGTTATTCTTATCAATAGCTGCCTTTTGCAAGTCTTGCAAAGTCATACAAGCGCTCCAAGATCCTAAAAATCTTCAAAGAATGATTTGTCAGCCTTGCAGTTCTCAGCCGATGACTCTGTCTGCACACCTAGGTGAAGAAGAGTGTCATACAAGCAAGAGGAATTCTTCCAAAAGGTGTTCAGGGCAGTAGAAGTTTAGGGTTGTTGAAACTATTTTTGCATGGAAGGTGCCCCTCTCTAGGTTGCAGGTGTCAGTTCTTGGTGGGGTGGGCAACTCTTCTCCCCATCAGTGCTCTGGGGAACAAGGAGGTGGGTTTTCCGAAGCTAGGTAGCATGGACTTCCTTGCCACGCAGAAATGTCTCCTTGCTGATATTCCCATGCTGAAAACCTTCACAAAGTGATATTGGAAACCACCTATTCCCCAGGGCATTTCTGTGCTTCTCTGAACATCAGCTTCGGGCAACAGGAGAGACTTTATGTCACGGGATTGCTCTAAATGTAGTTAACCAAATTGTCTGGCTTGGCCAGGTTCCATACAGACGTTTTTAGGTTTCAATCCATGCAGGTTTACCCCTAATTTGAGTTCCAGCCTTGAATGAACCCTAAATTTGGAGTCAAACTGGAGATGTATGATACAATTTTTGATAATACAAGGACCTGGAATTTGGACGGTGCCAGAATAAATGCATATATTGATCCACGGTTGTTTTAAATTAAACTGGGTTCGCTTAAAATATTCATGAACTGGAAAGGGTCAGTTAAAAGCTTCAGGCTGTGAGATTTATAACAGGCTTATCAAAGCAGATGCATTTTGCATCATTTCTAACTTTTGGCTGGTGAGAAGTTTAGATTTTTTTATAAATACATATACATTTTCTCTAGCAAATGTGTGTGTATATTTATATATATATAATTTTTTTTCAAATACATCCCCATATGCACCCTCATTCTCAGAACATTTTGCTTTTACTCTCCCTGCATTTCAGTAACTTGCCTCAGCTGTGCACCGTGTTGCCTTCCAAATGCAATGCATCATAAATTCATGATGGTTTGCCAAGGAAAAGAGGGCATTGAGCTTCTTTATGAAGAGGATATTTTTGCAAACTGGACCTCATCTATATCCCAGTGGAATTTTCTGATGCTTCCATATTACTCCTGCGCAAAACTTTCAGGGAGTTATAGATCAGACATCAAAAACAGTAATTAAAGTCCAACTTACTCTTCTTCAATATCTGTCTATCCTTTTCATTAGGGAGCGGAGACATACCTTTCCTCTTCTACAACAGTCAGATCCAGACAGTCAGTTTGATGACCAGCCATCAGTGCTTCTGCTTCTCAGATTTCCAAACCTTCTTGGTCGGAGGATATTGCTTATACTGTTGTACGTACCGTTAGGTGTACGTCGTGTAAGTCCCACATACATAGCTGGGTTTTCAAAACTATTTGCACATGTACAATTAAGTGGAAAATGCAGTTACCAGGTGAATGGTTTGGTTTTGTTCTTGGGGCCTGGATGCCAGCAGTGGACACGGGTGTTGAAACAGCACTGGTACCTGCTCACTGAGAGTAGTCACAAGGGACTGGGAAATTCTGAAACATCTAAAGCAAGCCTGGTCTCTTTTAGGGATGTAATTTTTTTTTTTCCAAGCATGTTGTGAAAGCTCACAGAGTGAAATAAGCCTGAAGAGGCCTGTATGTAGTACTGAGAATGAAGCCCAGGTTGATACTGGAGGCCATGGCGTTGCTGCAGCTTGCATCACTATTTGTACCAGCTTTGCTCTACGCTTCACACACATCTCCTGCTCCTTAGTAGTCTGCTCTCCTCTGCTCATACCGCCCCAAATCACCACCTGAAAACCTTATGAAAACAATAAGCATAAGAACTCAGCACAATTCTCCTGGCAAACACATCTCCTTGGTTTTTTGGTTGGTTGGTTGTTTTTGTTTTTGTTTTTTTATTTTATTTTGAGTGCTGGCAGAACCTCGCTTCAATGACTGTCACCAGGCACCCAGATGCTTCACCTGGTTTTGAGACTGAAGAAGTTTTTGAGATGCCTGGAGAGAGGAGAAACCTGCCCATAGCCAAGTGGTGGGCCTTGTTCGTAGTACTGCTTCAGGGCCCTAAGGAAGAAAAGCCACCCTGGGAAAGCAATGCAGGTTTGGTAGATCTGATCTCACACATAAGAAGGGTTTGGCTATGTAAAGATCTCACTGACCTCTAGAAACCACTTTTAACTTTGGGAATGGGGCTGGGAAAACCCTGTGCTATCACTACAATGTTATCTGCGTTGGTCTCAGGAGGAGACACATGATGCTCCACAGAGACCCTGGGTCTCCCTGCTTCAGGAGCCAAGTGAGCCTTTATCACTGGCAGATGAGAGCTCATGCAGTGTACAGCCGAGGAGTTTTCATTAGTCTGTGGCCTCTGCTTTAATGACCTCTGATTTAATGGCCTCAGGAGCACAGAAGTTCCTGGAGCTCTTGCTGGGATGATGGGCCTGTGCAAAGATCTGCTTTTCGCTGCTATTCAAGCCTTAGAGGGGTAATTATGCTACAACTGACTCACAAGGAAGAGAAAGCTTGTAGGCTTTCAGCTGTCTTTAATTTTACATTAGACAAAAAGCGATAAAGAACTTGTTTTCTGTAATCTATGGATTTAACTTTGAATAGCAGGTGGTAAATGTTCCAACAAATATGTATATATATATCAAATCTGTGAGTGCCCAAATATTTACATCTTCAGCCAAACAAAGGCTGGAGACTCACGTTGCCTGAGGGGAAGATTGTTTTAGAGAAACAGGTTGAAAGGGAATCAAGAACGGGAATTACAAATTTTCTTTCAGAGATGAGTGGTTGTGGTAGGGAGGAAGCGCGTTCCTGATAGATCGCTGGCTTAGAGAGATAAGCCGGCTTGCAAAAAGGGGTGTCCTGTTGTCTTTTGAGCCATGGCCTTGTTTCTTTGAGTACTGTGCACATTTGAATTGAAGTCTGTACAAGGAGCACGCCAACATTAGTCAAAGTTTGTACTAGCTTTCCCAGCATGGGCTGTCAATCTGGTTATATGGCAAGAGTATATGATCTGTAGCTGATGTATGGATCTGTGTTAGATGGCAACACTAGTAAGTCTATCAGTTCTCCATTGCTAGGGTGGGAATCAGTAGGAACATCTGTGTATTTACGGTGGTCCATGAGCCTCAAAATCCTGGAAACTCTAACACTTGTAATGTAAAACCCCACAGCAGGGGGGTATGAGCTTTTTTGCTTTCCGCACTGGTCTGCCATTTCAAAATCTAGCAATGGCTAAAATCATGATGTATTGTGTTTGATGGCTGTTAAGCAGAGCTAGGACTTTTCCGGATAGTGAAATTTGTACAAACGTCCAGTCCCTTCTTGAATCTTGCAAGGTTACAACCTTGTGTGTAGGCTTCAAGGACTTTCTGTTGCACTTGAGCAAATTGGGAAAATATCTAGTTTTTAATTTCCCATCTTCTAATGTTCCCATTCTGTTTTGAGTTAGGGAGGCCAGAAGGTCCTAGCTGATCTCTATTACCCACTTCTCTTGTATGCCCTTGAAGGTAAACAATCCCAAGTCATTTCCAGCTCTTCACATAAGGGGTTTTCCACAGCTTTGATTATTCTGTCACTCGCTGTGTGCTAGCCCATAACACAGTGGTTCTGGTCCATACACTGGAACTATATTTCACCTAGTTTTGTGCTTTCTTCTCCTAAAAACTGTGCATCGATTGCAGACGCAGAACTTCAGTAGGACTTACAGACCTCAGCAGTGTAACGCAGTGGTGTATTTTCCCCGTGGAAAACTCGCTGTTTTTTCAGATAGCATTGCATGTCTTTGTTGCTAGATTATTGCTTGCAGAGGACAAAAATTTGTGTGTGTCTGTGCACTGTTGGGAAGTCTTAATCTTCAGGAAGGTTTTCCATAATGTCAAGAAAAATACTGTTGGTAAATAAGACACAAAGGATAAAGACTGCCTTTGGCCTTTGCTTGTGGGCTATTTACAACACGCTGGAACCAGACTCGGACTGCACTGCCTAAGCGGTGCCAAAACCAAAGCAAGTGCAGGATAAATGCCAGGACAGACAGGTATACTTTGGTCTGCTTTTGATGTGTTCAGTGACAGATGCTGAAGCTTGAGGTTTTGCATGGGTACGTGTCATTTGGCATGAGCTGCAGATAGATCCATGCCTTTTTTAAAGAATTAGGGAAATGCAGGCAGGTGCAGTACTCTAAGGCAGCAGGAGGAAAACAGTGCAGAATGTCCTCTCTCCTCCCATCATGGCTGATGCAACCTTTCCTGTACATCAACACACGCTAAATCTCTCTCATCCAGACTTCCATCATCTTTTATCTCCTTTGCTGCTACATCTTTTAGTCTCGGACACAAGCTGCTGATTTTCCTATTCAAGGCTTTTCTTGGTTTATCTTGATATGTGTTTATCAACGAAATTTCACCATCCTCTCTGCAGTAGATAGAGCTCTTTTTGCCGACTTAGTAGAATGGTATAGAGGATTCCTTGTATGTTGTTCAAACACTCTGTAACAATATGCAAGCCTCATTTTCTTCCTCCATCTCTTTCTCTTGCTTCCATGCTTGCAAAAATTGTTATGGCTGGAGTTAGGTGTTACTCACCCGTTCCCAAACAGGAATAATTGACACAACGCTTACAGTACTGGTACCTGGTGCTTCTTGACCAATATGGCTGAGGTAATAAGGAATGCATAAAAGTAGGAGTTTGCATCGTATAAAAATAAACCTAGGGCATCATTTAATGGCCATGTCACATGGGCAGGATTCTGAATAGCTTGGTAGAAGAGAAAGAGTAAGTGGAAAAATGAAATGATTAATTGATGTACATATCTGAAGTACAGCAAGTAGAAAACAGCTGTGAAGTTAAAGGGACATTTAATTTTTTTTTTGGAATTAGATTCCAGTGTATCTGTAACTTCGTGAAAAGAAAGATAAAAACATTCTGGAATTCAGCTTTTCAGTTTGCTATATTTTACCATATGATTGAGTTTAAATGTATTGGTGTATTGGATATGTTTTTCCATTTAAAAAGCTCTTGTAAATGAACTATTTATTTACATGAAAGAAAAGGATTCCCAGTGCAGCCCACGATACTTCTCCCTCCAAGCCTGCCTTGAAAGAAGGTTGCCGTTTTGTATTTGGCTCTAGCTTTCAATGTTCTCAAAATTAAAAAAAAAAAAGAAAAAGTATTCTTAAAACTAAATAAAACATACATATCAGTATTTCTGGTTGAATGAATGAGCACTTCCCCTGAATAGACCTATTTGAATGGCCACTCAATGTTTTGTTAGAAAAGTATATTAAAAAGTTGAAACAGCCTGCTGAATGAAGGTGAGGGACAGAAACAAAATATAAAATGTGTCATGTGAAAAAAGAGCCCCTTATCCAAGAAGATCTCGGTAAAACTTTAAATGGAAAAGTGACATTCATCAAACGATTTCTATATCATCTGCACTGAATAATTTAGTTTTGGGTGAGATTCACTAACATCATTGCAGAGGAAGTGTAATTGAAAATTATGAAAGCTATATCTTTATTGTGTATTACAGCACATGCCTTTGATATGGCGTTATGTCTGCCACAGCGGGAAGTGTTTCTCAGAAAAAGTAAAATCTCTGGGACAGATTCTCGGTGGTGTAAATCAGTGTTACTCCACTGAGAGCATCCCATGTGAGCAGGCTTCTGCCTGCACGCCCAGAGCCCCATATCTCCGTAATCACCCTGACAAATTACTGATTAATTTCAGGGAAAGTTTACATGGGTAGAGCTAAGGAAGAACTCCGCTATTTTGTTTATAATAGACAGCTCGGATGTGATTTTAAAATTTTGGGGTCTTCTGCTCAAATTTTATGTAAATATATATCTTCTCCAAGTGCAGTTCAAGTAAGTCTTAATGATTTTAAGTTAATGATTGCTATGCAGTGTCATAGGTCCATGTGTCACTGCGTACATCCTTGATCTAAGCAGCCTGCTATTTGGGGTCTTGACCACGCACTGGCTTTGATAGCACAGACCCTTCAGCTTCAAAAGGTGCTTCAGAAGTAGGAGTCTGAGTAGCAGCCAGTCTGAATACAGAACTGGTGTCTAAATCGATGAAGATACACTGGCTGAGGACTTGCTAAATGCCTTTTACAGTGTACATGGCAAGTCCAATGTACTTTCTTAATTCCTCCAAGAGTATCTGAATGGCAAAGGCCCCATCCCCAGGTGATTTATAGAAATCCACCCTTTAACAAGGGCTGGCAAAAAGGGGCAGTGCTGGTTTAAGGCACTTAAATAATGTTTGAGCAGAGAGGTTTAGCCTGGCCGTGTGTGCCGGGGTGAGCTCTGGCTGGGCAGAGCCCCAGTGCCACAGGAGAACAACCACCAGCTCCTCCAAGCTCAGCCGTTTCCCAGATGACTTGTGCTGGTGGAGAAAGTCTGCCCAAAGTAGAACACCATGAGTGACATTAGCATTCGGAGAGCATCTGTTCAGCCATCCCCAGTTAGCGTATGACTGTCAAACTGAGACACACGTCTATTCCCAATCCAACTCCTTAACCCCTGCTTTGCCTAACCCACTGCCATGTCTCCCAGGGCCGTTTCTCATGGGAGAGGCAGGCCAGTGCTGTGCTCATCAGTAGGCACGTGAATTAATTACGAGAGCCCAACTACCTGATTAGCAAGCATCTTGCTTGCCAATGCAAAGAGAGTGTGCATGAGCCCCCTATGGACAGTTCTTTGATGTACCATATATATGCCTTTCTTGGCCATACGCCCTATCCTGTTCAGGGACATGGTTTTACTCTACTGGAAGGAGAGGTGGAAGTGTTGGCAGTCTCGGTAGCTAGGAGGTGTTAACCATTGTGAGTGAAAATGTGTGAATGGTGGAAGGAGCTGGACCCAGTGAGGTGCAGTTTTCTTCCTGATTTCTTCAGGTGAGCCTTGGCTAAAGGAAGCCTGGCAACCAATCTCATGGCCCACACGAAACAGTGCCTGAAATGGCCCAGGATGCAGAATAGCACACGAGCATTCTCAGGATTTACTTGTACTTTCCCACAAAGGGCAATAGCAAAAGGCATTTTTTTTAACGTGGGCTTCCACATCTCCTCAGCGCAACTTCCATTTTCATCTCTGACAGAAAGCCTAATCTGTCCTCCCCTCCCTAAGTAAGTAAGTGTGTGTGTGTGTGTCGATGAGTATAATCTGAATGTTGATCAACACTTGCATAGTACTTCAGAGCTCTTTGTGCAGCAATTGCCTCTTTGGAAGAAAGGACAGTATTTTTGTTACTTTCAAAGAGAGGTTGATGGAGAAGAACTTGTCTTGTTGGCTCTGTGTTGGAGATATCTCCAGAGTCTTCATCATTAAACTGTCAACATTTGCCAAGAGAAACCACACAGTTATCACAGGTTTTGCTGTGCTACCCACCAGGGAGTGCCGGTTCCCCTGAGGAGCTCAGTGCAGGACCAGGACATGCAGTATCAATCCAGAGAGGCTTTTGGCTTTTAATATCCTTTTGACGGCAGTCATTGCCAGTCCTGTGAGATATCTGTCGCCCTAGTTCACATGGTCACATCACGTGCTCCATCCCTAGGCCAGCATGGATTTTTCGATTAGGGGCTGGTCTTGTGGTGGAGTATTGGATTGAAACCCTCAGGGCTGCAGATTTGACTATCCAAAGGCTCCTTTGTGTGACCTTGGGCAAATGCCTTAATCCCTCTGCTCGTGTGGCCGTCTGCACCCTACGCAGATGTTTGGGGAGGTTCTGTCCCACTTATGCCCTGATCCTGTTTTGAGCTCCCGTGGTGCAACGATAACATCAATGTCGGTACTTACAAGGGTGCATTGCCTGCTTTGCTTCTCTTTTAAAGGTAAGAGATTTTGAACTTTCTATGAGTTCATTTATTTATTAGCACAGAATGGTTTTTAATCAAGTTTGCTACTTAAAACTTTGCAAGCAATTAAGTGGGTTTGCTCAACAATGACAAATTATTACTTACCAAGACTTGTGAAAAATGCCAGTGTGCTTATATTTCAGTCCCTGAACTGTTAAAAAACCCTTTCTCGTAGGTGTTTTAAATGTAATGCATTTTCAGATACCATTTATAAATGTCCAGTGGATAAAATTTTATTATTTTTTTTTAATTTCCTTCATCTGATCTAGGTCTTTGATAAATACTACAGACAAACTGAGTGCTGTAGGATCAATCTTGACAGTTCTTCAATAAAAGGCTGTGTGGTTCTTCGTCAGTGTCTTCCTTTCAGTGACAGCTGCTTTGTTCTTTTTCAGTCAGATTTTCTAGTTAACACATCAAAAGTGTATCTGTGTACACGCAGTACTGAGAAAACAGTTCAAAGAGGCAGGAGATTCACTTTTAACTCTTCACTGCATCTCCCTGCACTTGTCACAGAAGACAGCTTATACAGAAAGCTTCAGAACAGGGTTGAGGAGTTCACCGAGGAGCACTGTGAAGTACAGCACATGTGGATTAGTCTTAAAACACAAATTGGTCAGTCAATCCACTTACCATCCCAAATTGGCTTGCTTTCGAGCCAAACCATTAAGTGATAAGAAGTTTTCAGGTTTAGGCAGCAAAAGCCTCGCATCGGACACAGATAAAGCCATATGTTTGATCAAGCACTGAAGTTTTGTCTGATGGTCCTTGCTGTGGTGTCAATACCTTTAAAACTAATTAAACTCATTTCAGTGTTCAGTTTAAACTAATTTCTTTGGAGGGTTGCCATCAGCTTCTAACCCAAGGTAAATAGTAAGGACAACTGCTTTGCATATCACTCATCTATTGTGGCTGAAAACTTATTTCTGATTACACTTTTAATTGCCCATGCTTCACCCACCAGCTCAGCAACGTAGCGCACAACTTGCAATGCTCTCTGCTACTTTACGGCTATTAAGCATTGCTCAGGTAAGGAGCCAGATCAGCAGAGTAAAGTGCCAACTCAGGAGAATATATTCCAAGCATCATATCCTAGTCCGAGCAAGGTATCAAACCTGTGCTAAAATCCAGTAATGTTAAATCTTATAGGAAGGTCTATTTTTGAGTGCCTGTCCTCATGAGCAGTCTCCTGAATAAGACCAGGGAATATGGTTGCGATTAGCAGCGATGTGAGCATTCTCCAGGATTTCTATCAGCCTTACAGGCACTACAGCCGTCACAGTTACAAACTGTTGTTGTCCCCTCAGGTAGCCTTGGCTAACCGTAGAGCCTGTTTGGTGTGGGGCTGTGACCCTCAGGCATCGGTGAAGGCAAGCTTGATATTTCTAGCAAGCACTTGTGCCTGTCGGGGGGAAAAAATCACCCATCAGGATGCCCCACTTGAAGCCCCACCGGTGGGCTCGCTGCGCCGTTAGCTCTCTGCCCCTCCAGTTCGGAGGCAGGTTCCTGTCTGGCAGGTGGGGACGGCAGTGACACCCCGTAATGTGGGCACAACAAAGGGACCCACTTTACACCTTCATCGTCAATAGCCAGGGAGCAAACACAGCCCCTGCCGGCTCGAGCTTCTCCTTTCTCTTTTTATTGTTCCCGTCATTGCTCCTATTTCTCTGTTTCATTCTTATTTTAATTGCACAGCAGTTTGGAGCATCCATGCGCCTCCATAAGCAAAACCTACACTTTGTGTCTTAGGCAAAGGGATGTGTCACACATTGGTGGGAAGCAAGAGGAGATCTCATTGTCTCGGCAGCGCCAGGACGCAGGAGGTGAGCAGTGACCCCATCCTTCCCTCCCTCTGTTCCTCACCCAGCGCCGCTCCACTCCCTTGTGTGGTCCGTGACTGCAGGTAGGGGCGACAGCATCTGGCGGTGAAATTTCCTGTGTTATCCAGACTTGGCCTGTGAAGTGTAAGCTGTTAAAGGCACACAGGATTTGTATTTGTTCAGAGGTGGCTGTGTTCTCCTTAGCTCAGCACTACCCATCAGCTCGCACTGACACGTCCTCTGTTTGACTCCTGCAGATAATGGAGACCAGAAACACGCGTCTTCCTGGAACGAGCCCCACCAGACAAGCTCTCCTCAGGCTGCCCTTGTTGTACCCTCCTGTGGTACGTACAGCCTCAGACATGAGGCAACAAAGCGTGTGGGAAGACAACATCAAAGCCAGTGCTTGTTACGGACCCTTCCTCGGGTCCTGTCATCTCAGGAGTGGGCTGGATACCCCGGTGGCAAAATCACCACATTTCCACAGAACGGGATTTACGCAGTCTGGGGATTTTGTGCAGCAACCCTGGTAGAAACCATCAAAGGAAGGACAGCTGGTTACAGGAACAGATAAGGGGGTATGTAACACAGAAGAAGGATTCTTCCAGGAAAGCAAGGGGGAGCTGGTGATTTATGTGCGGTGGATATTAGTCATCGTTAAACAGATGGGTTGGAGGAATGAGAACGGGACCTCAATCCTACGGTGGGCTCCTGGGAGGTGGAGAGTGAGTCCAGCAGACGTGTTCTCCGGGAGAAGCATAAAACTGTGCTATGCTTCTCTTGGGTGTGAAGGAAGCAGAAACATGTGTAGGACAGGGCCTCTGGACCTGGGAATGTTCAACTGCTCTGCAAACACCAGTGAACAAAGTACCATAGCCTGACAAGAGTCTTTACCCCAGTTTCTGATGGGACATAGAGCTGCAAACGAGGAGGCATCGTTGGAGTGACTGGATAATAGAGATGGCCACATCTGAAATTTTGTGTGGACATGTTTTGGCTAGAAAGGAAGAGTTACACAATGAAAATGGGTATAATTAAAGACAAGAGGTAAAGAAAACACTAATGAATGGGAGCCTTTGGTACAGAGGATATGTTTTCCATTAAAGAGATAATCTGGAATACGTTCTAGTGGGTGACCAGTTATCATTATTTCTGGAAAAATAAGCTGCTGCTTCTCATCCGTACTGTATCATCAAATGTTACCTGAAATTTGCCTAACCCCAACAGAATAAAAAGTACTGCAAGTATGATTTAGGGTGGAAAATTAGGCACTGAATAAATGATTTTAATATTTAAAAATGCCCAACGGAATACTCCCTTGGGGTAGCTGGTTATATGTTTATGTATAGTTGTTTTGCAGAAAGATGACTTTGCATCTAGCTGGTGAAGGAGATACCGTACAGGGCAGCTTCCTTACAGAGAAGGTGCGTGGGTGCAAGAAAAAGGTGCTGGAGCAACCAGGTCTGTCATTTTGTCCTCCCCTGATCATTTCTGTGTGCTCACATTTCCAAAAAGCTGGGCATTGTCCAGCAAGTTGGCATCTCCTTCGTTGGTTTCTTGTACCTCCACCCCTGTCTCGCCTCCCTCACACCGCCCGGGCTGAGGTATCAAATCTTCAGCACCGGCTCCATTTTAGCCAAGTTCCTGAATTCTTTTTCCACACTGCAAAACACCAGCGGGAATAGCCCCATTAATTTCAATGGTCCTCTGCCATCAACTGGCGTTAGCAATAGTGAGTGAAGGATCTGGAAAAATGTTTTTTATGTACTG
Organism: Dromas ardeola; assembly: GCA_013398915.1. Classification (NCBI taxonomy): domain Eukaryota; kingdom Metazoa; phylum Chordata; class Aves; order Charadriiformes; family Dromadidae; genus Dromas; species Dromas ardeola. The sequence continues at coordinate 703,552 of VYZM01002469.1, read as the reverse complement.
TCAGCCAGGTAGAAAGGTGGCAAAAGGAGTGCATTAAAAAAATCTGCATTTATTTGTCAATATCAGAGTGTGCACTGTCAGTAACCTCTGGCTTACATTGTTTTATCATGTCAATATTTCATAGCATCATAATGCTATTATACGGCTGACTAATGGGAATGGCTATTAGCAGTGTTGATGTAGTTTGAAAATAGCAATCCATATTTTATGGACCAGAAAGAGACCAAGCCTTTACCTTAGACCTTAGCAAGCGTAAAAAGGGAGATAATGTAAATGAAATTTACCTTCTCATTTCCATCTTCCCCCAATTAGTTCATAATTCACCTATTGTCCGTCTGCTTTCATGCTTTGAATGCACTTACACAAATTAAAATATCCTGAGGAGGTCTGTTGAAAACTCATCCTTTTTTTAGCTTGAGGTAACACAGACATCTCTGTTCTGCCCAGCCTGAGGGCCTTACTAAATCACAGCTGTCCTTTATGTTACGAGCTAGGCAGTATTTTGAATGATTTACAAAAGTTAGCAACTAAGTATATGGACCGTTGCTGCGGGGTCTCTTGGCAGCGAAGAACAGGGAACTGTTGAGTCCTCAAGGTCTCCGCTGCTGACCATAATATCTGTGACCACAGTCAGGCTTGGTGCAGATGCAGTAGTTTAATTGTGAATACACATGACCCAGACTTTGTTGAGAAGGGAATACATGTTGACGGACTCATCCACAATGTGCTTGGGTTGAACCCTTGCCCCAGCACCCACCAGGGCTGCAAGCACAGACTCTCACCCTTGGTGCTCACTGCAGTGATGGACCTGCTCGTGCTGCTCCGTCCCCTCCACTCAGTGCCCGGGTGGCAGATGGACTGTGCCGGTCCCTGAGCCGAACAGGAGCTCGCATTCAGCTGTCTTCTCAGTCATGAGGAAGCACGGTGTTTTGACCTAGTGGGTGCAGCACTGGAGTTGTACACATCATGGACAGGCATGCCCTCGGCCATGACCGTAACAGGAGCTGAGGTAGGAATACAAGAGAGACGTAATACATTGCACATTGCATTGGAGGTAAGGTTCTGCCACAGTGGATGGAAAACTGTTAGTTCCGTGGGCACTGCTTGAGTATCCAAATATATTAAACACTTTGGAGCCTAGCAGAGAACCACCTAGCTCTGCCTGAAATCACAGTTCCTCTTGCCTAAAATGCGGCTCCCCCTTACCTTGGAGGCCGGGAGGAGACAGACACATTTCTTCTCGGAATCTCTGCAGGTTGCTAATACACGCTGTGGAGGGGCCAAGGAAAAAAACCTATTAGTCTGTAATCGTCAATCTTCTGCACTAACCTGCTCTAGACCTTCATGAAGTTAAGTCTTTGACATTAAAGAGAGAAGAGAAATGAAAATTGCAAATGGCCTGTGAATAGCCTGACTCTGAAAAGCTGCCATAATGCGGTTTTACACAGACCGACTAAATATACTTTAATAGTAACCTAATGGTGGAGCTAGAAATTAAATAGATTGTGTGTTAATTAGGTATTGGTTAATGCTATTATTTCACTTCATTATTCCATATTCCACCCCTGAAAACTGGAATCCGCCCTTGAGCTGAAGTTCTCCCCGGCAGTGCAGACCTGCAGAAGACCCTCTACATGTATCACTTACACCCTACTGAAGCTTTCGGTGTGCGACACAAGCGCATTTACTCAGGGAGAACAGCTGGAATAACACATCTGAACTTTGCTAGTTCAACAATTAGCAGCGTATTATTAGTACATTACGAACTTGTTTCTAAGAAAAAAAAAATAATCTCCCCAAGCTAGAGGATCATTAGCAAAGTATTTAGAAAAGGTGATGGGAAGCTTTCATCGAGACATCCCATTAAAATATTTTACATTTTTTACCTTGGCCTTTATTGTCCTCATTACACAGTATGCATTATTTATTAAAAATGCTGTCCACACAGTAGTGGGCAGCAAATTGCCCTTTCAGCTAAGTGTTAATGAACAAGTGTAAAAAATGTCCTGAGAAGGGGAGGATTTGGAAAGCCAGTGGTCAGCCTGCTGCATCCCAGAGAGCCAGATGTGTTGGCTTATTGTACAGCTGTGGACATGATGTCAATGCTTCATGTGAATGCAGTGAGTTGTCAGTGCTTGCCGGAAAGAGTGGTAAAGTAGCTTAAATTAGTGAAAAATGAACTTATCCCAGGGCTTCTTAAAACTTCTTTGTCATTTCCTTTTGCATCAAGGTGCTAATCATACGCAGGATTTTGTTTTGCTACAGTCCTTGATGGTCCAGTAAAGGGTGAGACCTACACTACATTGTTGTAACAGTAAATTGTAGAATGAAAAGTAGAGGAATGTAAAAGATAACTAGGTATTCCCAGGGGAAAAAAATATAAGAAAAGTCTGATTTATTTGAGTCAGCATTATAGGTGCTTAAAAATGAGATAATTTTCTAGTGGGGTTTTGAAAAAAATCCATATTTTCTTTTTTCCCTTTGAAATCAGATATTTTTATTGTGCTGCTTATGAACAAAACTTCTTTCTCTCTCTCTCTTTTTTTTTTCTTTGGTAGTCATGTCATGTTTAAAAGCCTATACTTTCAAAAACAATTGGCATGCCTTCGCCTGTCCCTTGGGATGTTTTATTAGCTCCTGATTCACAGTGAGCCCAAGCCTTTGCTCTCTGGCAATCAATTCTCTTGGGCAGCCACCCAAAAAGAGCAACTAAACCCAGCAATCATTTTCTGAAATTCAGAGCGATGTGCAGCTCGTACCATCAGCTGCGTTAGGGTGGATTTCAGCATTCCTCTAGCGCCTGCCTGGAGGTGCTGGCTCCCCCCATGAACTAACATGGGGGTCCAGCATGAGGGGACAGGGCTCTCTACAAGTTAAGTGACATGATTGTTTCACCCCTCTGGGATCTTACCCAGCCTGAACAATTGCAAATGCAGGTTTGCAGGATAGGAAGACCAGATTATTTTCTTCCTTGACTGTTTTACTAATAGCCCCACTTAAGCACTTTGTTCCATGTCATCTATGTGACTGGAGTCTATGTTCTTCCTGAACTTTATTTAACATCCTCTGCATACTTTAAACTTTTAATACCATGGCACTTGCCCAGTTAATTTTCAGTCTTTTCTTCATTACTCCTGGCTTATCATTTCCCAACTCCCGCCCTGCCACAGCTATAAATCCTCCGATTCAAAGTCTGCACCATCAGAGACCAGTAGCAGCTTATCCGAGCAAGAAGGGAAGAACCTGGTCTTCAGTAATTGATGTTGGAACCATCAGATCGTATGAGACCCCAGGCTATGGAGGCCTAATTTTGTAGGTAGAAATGACCCGTAAAAGCTGCCCTGGAGCTAAATGCGGTAATTTTTACAGTAGGTCAAAAAGAAAGAGCAGGCCAAACGAAATGCCTCCTCTTTGCTCATGTGCATTACAGGCTGGCGCATGTCTTATATTTTAAGACAATTCAAGACTTTTCTACTCTAATTATGTACAATGGCCTCTTCCTCCCACCTCCATTTTTTTAAAAAAAAAATCTTTGCTAACATCCTTCTTTCAGGCATGTCTTTTGGCAATGGGCTTTGTCAGCTGCCCACCATGCAGCATCTCTCTTTCATCTGTTCCAAACTCACATTGTTCTATTAGCGCAGCTCTATTGTTTTTCATCCCTCACAACTAGCTGGCTTGGAGTGCTGCAGGAAAGAGTGTCCTGGTCGTAGAGTGAGGTTTAAAAGCATATGATTTAATCTAGGAAATTTGAATGGAAATATTTTAGGGCGATGTTTTCACTTTTCTGGTAGTTAAAAGGAAACAGGAAATGTTAGCTTGGAAAACAGAGTGCAAATTGAGCATTCGTACAACATAGACAAATTATTACCACCCCAGTTCTGTGAAACAGAAATCATAAGTTGTTTTTTTTTTTTTTAAGGAAATTGAAAATATGAATTTGTAATCCAATATTTATTGGCCTTGGTTTCTTCAAAATATATAGTTTCCAAATCTGAATTTAAATATTTATGCAGTAGCACATATTCCTGTTATAGCTAATATAAGTAATATATTTATCTTTCAAGGCAGCAGTATTTTTTCACTCAACCTTGACTTCTAAGCTTAAATACGTGGATAGGAAGTGGCGCTATCTAGAAGTTGTTGTCACGTATTTCTATGTACAAATCAAGATAATTCAGACTGCTCTTTTAAGAGGTAGCATTTTTTATTGCTGTGCGCCAGCTGATCGACCAGATTACGATGGTTTATTGTCACTTTTCATTTTTCTTCCTTGAGCTAGACAGATTTCTGTACGTACCTTCCAAAATGAGGAGGTGAATTTTCACAGTCAGTGGAACTGCTGGGAAAAAGTTTAACGATAAATTATGCCTTTCCCTGCAAAAATCCATGAGAAGATTTTCATACACGTGAAGCCTGTCTTGCATCATTCTCACACTTTAAAAGGGCATATGATGAATATATATTTAGGAGACCATGAGAGGAATTTAGTGTAACTGAGACTCTTGTCCATATCTCTGAGGAGGTGGAAACATCTGTTTCTGTAGGACATTTTTGATAGATCCCTGACATAGTCCTGTCTGGTATTAAATCCAGTGCAGTTATAGCCATTTACTCCTGCCGAGGAAGTGATCTTGAGACCCTCCCAGTTCTTGCTCATTGTGTTTCCAATGCTCAGTTTTGCTTTGGCACTGCATTTTCTTTTTATCAGACAGAATCCCTAGATACAATATGTTTTATTTTATTGTCCTAGTGCTCGAGGGATAACTTCTCCCCTAGAGAGGCCTTTCCTCCATCAGTTTTTCTTCCTTTTCTTTGTCTTTCACCCAGTTGTATGGCAAAAGCAGGTGGCAATGGAGTATTTTTTTCTCCACTTTTGCCTGCATTGGTGTCATAGTCCATGAGTCCCTGCCAGGGGGCCATGAGCTCACTGCCTGGGGAAGGGACAGGTCTGTGCTAGAGCAGGTCACTCACTGGGTATGTGGGCAGGAACTGTGCCAAATGGCTCCCTTGTCCTGGGAAGCAGTTTTGTTCTCTTCTGGGAGATGGCGATGTTGGTTTCCTTCTGTCCCACCGAGGAGGTTTGAGCCAGCTCTGGGAAACACCACACTCAACTCTCAAAAAGCTGTGGCTCCAAAACTGACCCTTGGCCTTATCGTCCCAACAGCAGAATATGCATAAAGTCTCATTTTCAGAGGCGTTGGCTTGTAAACAGAGCTCCCACTGTTTTTCACTGAATTTTTGAGCGTGCAACGCATGAATTAGTCCAAAAAGAATTTAATGGGCTGGAGACTCTGTGGCTGCACCTCATTCACTGTATCTTGAGCTCTTCATCCAGGAGAACAGCAGTGGAAGAGCCCTCCCTTCCCCCTTCCCAAAAAAGAACGTCTCTCATATACCAGCATTGCAACAGAAGTATTATTCTGTCAATACAATGGCCCTTGGGATGTCAATGGAAAAAGTTAAAAAACCTGAAGTCAAGAGAAAAGCCTAATACAGTTGCACTGACTTTGCATACACTTTGAATGAGCCATCACCGTGTCAATCAAGTGTCTAAGACTGAGCAATCTCACAATGTCAATGCAAGCTCAGTGCTGAAATCAATGGCAGAGTTCCTATTAATATTTGGAATTTCTATTTTCTTAGACTCTTAAAGCTATTTTCATATCTTTTGAATATTCAGTAATGCATGTGAGAAATATTGCTGCTCTTCAGCAGTCCTCTTGTTTTCTGCATTAGAAGTTGTGTGACAGTAAAGGGTTTTTTATGAACCCACTTGCTGTCTCCTTTTTGTACAAGGATGCCTTGGAAAGATCTCTGATCAGCTTTGTGCACATATATTAAAGGAACTAAATGTTCCCTATGTGGTGAAACTCTCTGTGGTTTCTAAACCTGTCATCACTGCCCCTTGCTTGCTCAGGCCTAGCAGAAGAGTCCAAGCAACCTTAGAGAAAATTTAATTTGTGCAAAGGCTTGATTGTTGGTACAGGCAGACTTCTTTCTGCTCCTCTACAGACACCAGCCCTCACCTAAATGCCTGCAAGAACTTACCGCATAAACCAAACCACCCGGAATTATCTGACTTCTCCCATATATTTTGTAAACTACAGGGAGACTTATCAATGGCTTTAAAATCATTATCCAATGCCCCATTAATTCCCCCTGCCGCTGAGTTATAAGATGGGAAATAAGAGACAGCAAGCAGAGAATATCTTTCTCCGGCATGGTATAGCCACCTACCGTACCAAGAGAGCAGAAGGCAAAGAAACACTGGGTTTCTGGAGATAATGCCAGCACATCAGCATAAGGCAATAATGGAGAATGTATTCCTCATCCTTCTTCTCCCCCAGACAGCTAGAGGTGATATATCTTTTGGCACTGTCAGCCTAATCTAGGTCAGTCCTATTGTCAGGCTCCTCAAATAGTACCTGTCCACAGTTAAAATTTATGTTGGAAAAGCATTAATGCAAGCTTTTAATAAGATGAAGAATTTAACAGTATGCTGTTATCTGGAGATGATATATTTTATATACAGGAGACATATTTAATTAGCTTTGGAATAGTCAAAGTGGCTCATGCAGAGGCAGGCATTAGCTGTACCTCCACTGCTTCCCTCCTGTAATTAGAGACAGCAAATGCAAAGCACATACTAACTTTTCTGGTGGCTGAACTGCCTTGCGTACACCTTCATACACACTGCTGCTCAAATATAAATTAGCCCTTGCAAAGCATGCTTGGTGGATAAATAAAAAGGAGGAAAAGGACTCCTTGAAGTTTTGCTGTTAGGTGCCTATAGCAAGGGAGAAGGCCAGAAGCTGCACGACCTGTGAACGGCTCAGGTCCTGCAGGGAGGAGGAGGACCCAAAGATGTGGGTGAGATACTCCAGGTTCGAGGCCCTCCCTGCACTCGGAGCTACCTCTACAGCCAAACCTTTCTCAGACATCGCTTGATGCGGTGGGCGCAGTGGGAATGCAGGGAGCTGGGCTGTCCCCATCCTTGGGGAACCCTCCATTTCCTCCTGCTCAGCCTGTTTCAGAGTAATGATGATCAGGCACCCATCAGAAGGGAGTGGGTCACCTCCCTCCTGCATGAGAGATGCTCTGGAGTCAACAATGTAGGCAAAGTCAATGACACCGTTGACTGGAGCTACCGTTGATGATCCTGTGCAGGTCATGACAAACAACACTTCAGCAGATCCCATTTCTCTCTCAGCCCTCATCTCTCCCTCTCGGTACGTGCCAGCGCCTGTCAGGAAAACACACATTTCACTGCCTTGTGCCTCTGGAGGCCCCATGCAGAGCAGCGGCCAAGGACGTCCTTGAAAGCCTGTGAGCCCTTCTGCTCTTCAAGTACAGCACGTGCAAAGGCTTTGCTCTGGATTATGGCCCACCTGCGCACCAAAATGCAAGTCCACAGGAGCAAGCAGGTTGCAGGAGTGAGTATGATGCTAAATGACACTATACCTGGTTTCTCCTCTCTTATCTTTTCCTGCCCAGGAGGTGGTAGATACTCTTGGCTAACAAGATGATGTTTCTTTGAGCCACATTCAGCCTGGTCACCCATGTGCATAGCCCTGGCATTGGGATGCTCTGTACCACCATGCATGGGGTCACGTCTGGCAGCTGAGGACTGAGGGACTGATGCATTGGGACCCCATGGCAGTGTGACAGCTCAGGTAAGCACAGCTCCGCTGCGACCTTTGTCTTTGGGACAGCTTCCCAAAATACCCTGTGGTGAAGAACTTGTTTTTTAATGCCAGAACAATTTTTAAGGACTGGTGATAAACAGCAAGTCTGTTTCAGAGACATCACATTTATTAATGCATAGCAATGAAATAACTGTGAAAAGGCAGGAAAAATGCTTTAGTTCTCTCATAATGATGATACATCTGAGGTTAAATAGACAAACATGTTTTATAAATACAGTCTTCTAGGCTATTAAGGCTGTTCTCCTGGCTGAAAAGATACAAAAAATCACCACAAACTAACTAAATTTAAATGGCTTCTTTTCGAAAAAAACAGTTCACTATTAATAAGTTGTTGAATAACAGGCATTTGAAGAAAGACATAACCATGATATTAAATAGATAAATGTAAAATACTCTGTGTGCATTTAAATGTGAAGATCACATTAGGAGTAGAAAATTACAAAAATTTAAATACTGTAGGAGGTTGTTATGTAGGTAGTCTATAAAAAACAGGCAATTTGGAATTCCTCTAAAGAACATAAACCCTAGATAGAGCTGCTAGTTCCTTTGATAAAGACAGGTCTCAAGCTGAAGGTTTGATGTTTAAAACCCCCAAAAGGTGTCTGAGCTATCTTTTTCTAAGGGATTATATAAGATAAAAGCTTGCACTGTGAAGTCCCTATTTTAAGAAACAGAGTTGCTAGGAAGTTGCTAATACGAAAGGCTAATTGTGCATGCAATAAAAGTATCTCTCCATTCACAAAATAAAGTGCTAACATTTTAATAAGGGTTGAAAATTGCCTGCTCAGGAGCTGCTGGGGGATGTCTGTTGCTCGGGGGCTGCTGCCTCCTCCCCCCGGCACTGTGGCTGCTCCTAGTCCAGTACCAGCACTGGGTTGTCCCATGGACATCATGGAAGCACTCTTGTCGCTTACAGCAATGGTGAGGGAATAAGAGGGTGACGTATTTGGGTTTTGTATAGTTCAGTCTTCCCAAACTGTTCACATCTCAATTACCTACTTCTTTTATTCAGTTCATCACGTTTTCTTCCCCTTCCAGCCTCCAGTTTCTCCCCCAGAAGGTCCCATTTGCCTGCATTGATTAGCTTGTTTGCCCTCGAATATTTTCTCTTTTGGATGTCAGGACCCAGGTGTCCAAGATACAATGCAGTTGCTCAACAGTCCCTTTGCTGGCAGTGAAATTTGCACCCCTCATTTCATACCTTGTGTTTCATATTTTAAAAGGCCCACATCCCCTCCTGGTTGTGCCTGCCTCTTTGTGTGGATTAGGAGTGCAGACCTGGACTGCTAATTTAAGCATTACAATTAGTTGAATTCCTACAGTTTGGTGAACTTCATCTAGGCTTCAGGGGCTGAATGCAAAGCTGGTGTGAAATGTCATTCCTCCTTTGGATTTGCTGATTAAGGTGAGCTAGATCCAGGAGGGGACATGCGTTTTTTTGTGGGAGGAAGGAAAAAAGAGCTGAGCATGACTGGGACAGTGGGGACCCTACACGGCCTCGTGGCACAGGGCAGGCTCTTCTCCTTTCCTCTCCTCTTCTTGGGCCGATGAATGCATCTGGTTCAGACCGTGCACTCGCGTGTTCCCACCCGCGGCATTTCAAGGGCTCATTGTAATCATTGAGGTCTTGTATTCCTGGCAATGCAGCAAGTTATCTCTGTGTACAAGAACTTGTGTCAGAATTAGGAACCAGATTCTCAGCTGATGTAGAACGGCGTCACTTCATTAATGTGGCTTCCCCGGTGCTACCAGTGTAGCTGGGTTGATTTACAGCAGCTAAAAATCAGGCCCCAGAGCTTCCTTTTATTAAAACATTCTTGATCTGTAATATAAAGTTGCAAATAAGATGATGGTGACAGAAGGGGATAGCCTGCTTTGTAGTACCTTGTTCACTAACATTATAAATGATATGGAAATTCAGTTGATGTTTTGCCTTTAAAATATTAGTTAAATCATTCTGTCAACACATATTTTTTAATACATATCCTCCCTGTCAGATTTTACACTTAATCTTGGAGTCTGTAGACAGCTCAAGAGCATCGCTTTCTGCAGCGACTCCTGCATCAAGGTCTCCTTTTCAGTTATATTCAGCTTGCATCTGTTTAAACACAAGATACGAGATAAATGATAGTGCCAAGCTTAAACATACATCATCAGGACTCTGATGTGAGGCTCTGGAAATGGCAGGCCAGATGGTGGAACGCAAAACTCAGACATCACAGTTTGTCATGCCGTGCTCCAGTCCGCCGTACTAAAAATGGACTTCCCTGCGCACTTAGTCAATCATCTCTCCGGTGACCAGAAAGCAGGGGTCAAAACAAGAGATGTCACGAAACAAAGGTTGTGGTCCTGCTCGGCAGCTGTTCAGCCCTCTAAATCTGGACATCGTCCTTGCTGGCTACAGAGATGAAATTAATAGTGGAAGGAGATTATTCCAGGTGATGTTACTGGGTCTGAACAATCACTCTTACCTTTTTTTTTTTTTTAACGTAAAAGAAAATGTGCTTACTATTTTCGTAGAAGAGTCAAGAATGTAAGGGCCCATCTGGAATAATGTAGTATTAGAGAACTCTTTTTTTGGAGGACGCCGGAGAGATCAATACATAAATAAGGTCCTGTAATGTTTGCTGTAGGGGAACTACCTAAATGCCATCCAGAGAAAAAAATTAGCAACTACGTCACTATATTTATGGGAGAAGACTTAATCAGGGGGAAGAGAGGAGTGGCAGAACCAAAAGACACTCATTTGAATGAAAGTTTTTGCCATTAATTTTGATTTATGATATACAACCACATCTGAAATGTGGCCACGCTTTAAATTTTTCACATGCTGATCTCAAGACTATATTTAGAAACCAGTCTTGCTGCTGAGCAGGAGTCAGGATTGTATACACGAAACTGCTAGGAGTAATTGTATTTCATACTCATTAATAATCAAAATACTTGTACTCGGAGGATAAATCATCACCATGTTACTTCAGATTTCTGCGTGCAATTTCAGTGAAACCTGACAGTTCAGTTCTTTTGAAATCATTTGAAAACAGCCAGCAGGAAGGATCCTTTGCTCCAATTGTGTAGCAATGTAAATCCTGGAATAACGTGGTAGTGAACTGAGCTTCCTGGGGCTAAAGGCAAGCAAGGCAAGGCAAGGAACCAAAGCCTGCATCAGCAGATCAAACACCTCGCAAAGTCACTGAATTTGAAATGTTGCTCCTAGTTATCAGGAGAATGTTTGTTATATTATACAGGGCAAGTTTGTTTGCTAAACTCTGCCAGCTGGGGAAAAACATTGTATGCTGAATTTGTTTTGATTTAGCAAGGTAGGTTATTCCTTGCGCTGTTGCACTTAGCTTTGCGGTAGAAGAGAATGTTTCTTAGCTCATAAAATGCTCATCTCGGTGAGATTTTGTTTTATCAAGCAGCAACTTCAGCATGTGTGTGAGGAGTGGAAAAGATTCAAATAAAACACACTGGCATTATAAAACACACTGGCATTTTTTTTTTACATTTGCTTCAATTTGCTATTCTTTCTATATTTTCAAACTGCCCTGAGCATAGACAGGGCTGAGTAAGAGGCCAATGTACCTTAAAGCTTGTTTACCAACATTGACCTATGCGCTATGAAATCCAGTTTAACCTGAAATTGGACCACAAGAAACTTAAAGGCTTTACCCAGACTCCTGTTATCTCCACGCAGAGGTTGTACTTGCTCAGCTGGGCACGTCCTTTGAACAAGGTAAAGGATGCACCAGTGCAGCAAAATACTGTCCCGTTTGAAGAAAATAAGATTCAGAGTTGTCCCCTGAATACAAGTGAGTGGAACTGGTTTTGATTCTTTACTTTACAAGGAATAGGTAGTTATTTGTTGCCTAAAAAGAAATTTTTACAAGTACATGCTGACGATCCAGTTAACTTGGTGGAACGGGCCAGTAAATGTAGAGTCAACCTGTTCTGGAGGCGTAGAGTGCAGCTGAATCGTATTTATGGGAGCAAAACACCAAGAGCCCATTGGTATTTTATAGAGCTTTGATTTGATAGGTTATTGATTTTGGCTTCGGGGGATATAGTCCCTGTTGAGAAAGTATCAAACTCACACTGAATAAAATTGTCAAAAGCCTTAAAACCAGTAGTGAGGGACTGGCGAGCTCTAACGGTGGCGCTTCAAATGGAGTGGGGAAGATGTGCCTTATTGCCTTCAGACCTCTGGAAGCAGTTATGTGTATTAAATACTGGAATAACTTGATATTTTAAAAGCTTATACGCTCATCCAAGGAAAATGGGTTTAGAAGACTGCTGGGAGTTTCATTATTTTATGACTAAATCGATACCTAGATTTATGCCTTTTGGACATAGAAACTTGTATTTAATTGAGAAAATGGATCTAATGAGGATAGGCATTTTTTTATGCAGGTGCCCTTGTTGAAAAACACACATGCACACAATTCTGTACCACATTAAAAAAAAAAAAAAGCAACTTAGTTTTAAGGGTTGAATTTACCCACCAAAGAGGGTGGCACACCCAAAACACTGGGGAACGGGAAACAGCAAAGGAATGGTAGTACTTCTGAACACCTGAGAAACCAAAGGTTTGGGTTTTTTTTTTGCTCATGAACACAAAATTAATTAGTTAACACAGAAAAGCATATTATTTTCCAACCTATCAGCAAAATTAATGGCCAGATGGCAATAACCTGGCCATCAAAATCAGCACTACTACTGATTCAAGTGCAGCATCAGTATCTTCTATTTTCCGTTCTCTGGCAAATGTGTGATATTTATACCACGCTTTTCCTAATACAAGCTATTATCTATAGCAATGAAAATCAGAAGGAAACTGTATTTAATATATTTAGCTAAATTCCTCTCCCTGTATGGAATCAATTTAAAAAAAAGCCCCAGACAAGTATGTATGCATGTGCTTAATTTTATTCCCGTCTCCAAGACCAACTTTAGACCACATGCTTTGCCAAATCGAAATCAAAACGCAGAGTAACCCCATTGACTTCAGTGAAATAACTTGTGATTCAGTCCCATATATTTGTCTCAATACGTGTTTCATTGGCTATAATAGGCAGAAACTATTTATGACACAAATTTCCTGGACTTTTACAGGCACAATTAGCACTCTGAAGGGCAGAAGAAAACTAGTAGGAAAAGCTAACAAGTATAGAAACGTAGATGGAGAAGTCATTAACATTTCATTTCTTCTATACATATACTCACACACACACAAATGACTCTCCACTGGGAATGTACACATCTTGAAAATCTAAATTACACACTGAGAATAGGTTTGTGTTGCAATGTATTGCAAGAAATTTTCAAGTTTATAGTTGGCAAGAAATTAGCATTTACTATATAGAGAGACAACATGATGGAGTATATTTTGCTCTTTATGCTAAACTTCCATTGATTGCCATGGGAATATTCTATGTGTGGAAAGGCGGTAGGAGCTGTGCCTTTAACAGTAAACAACAGTGATCGTCGGTGATGTTTCTGTCTGCACTGAGATAAAGTGCTAATAAAAAAAAAATCTGTGTTCTTATTGTTTAAAAGCCACAGTCGATAGATTTTTATTTTCCCTACTGACTTGAACAGTAAACTTCTGTAAACAAAATCTGACGTGCCTATCTTATTAAATGTAATTTAAACGAGCACTCTGAAAAAAACCCAAGATGCCTTCAGTGAGAAGCTGCAAGGGATGGGACTTGGAAAGTCTCAGGCGGCACTGGGTATTGAGTTTTCTGTTCCTTGCAGAAATATTGCAGAGCCACGTTCTCACAAGGTGCTTGGGACATCTCGAGGACAAGTTGTGACGGGGCTCGGCATCGCGTCCACCAGAGCTTCTCTGGTCATGGGTCCCATGCTTTGGTGAGCTATACCCACACCAGGTCTGGCCCATGGAGACACCCCCCCCCAGCAGACCGGGAGCCTAAGCAGGAGCTGCGCAATTCCCCAGTGCCTCCTCCCTCCCCCTGAGCCCCCCTGCATACCAATCAATGGCTAGTTTCCTTCCAACGCCAGCCGGGAATTTCAATGACCATTAATGGGATTTATGCCTAGGCTTCAAGGTTAATGCAGACCCTTTGGTGGCACAGGGTGTGTGCTCCACCCACCCACCCCACCCGGCCAGACATCGCTTTAATTTGGCACCCAGATTTGCCCCTGGAGCTAGTGGGCAGGTTTGGGTGCAGGTACGAGGCTGCACAAAACACGCAGAGCGCCGGCTGCGGCAGATGCAGACGGGGAGAGGAGGCAGCGAGCCTCTGCTGTGCCCGGGATCGCGCCTGGGGAGACCCTCTGTGGTCCAGGCTGGCCCCAGCATCCGCCAATGTGCAGCTGCAGATCCGTCTGTAAATAGCTCCCAATAAAAATAAATCTCCAGAATGAATAACTGCAGGCTGCGCGCTTTGTATCTATTACTGCGCACCGTGCTGATAGAAATTCCCTGGCAAGTCTTTCTTGTTCTATTCAGGCGAGCGGGTTTCTATTGGAGTTAATGGCATGACTGTCATGTACAGTGAGCTGGATTTGTGCATCGTTTTGCCCCAAGTAATTTTATAGGCAAGTGAATCCCACGATGAGCCGATCGGATATCCTGCCCAACGCAAGCCGTATAACTTTGTCCCGTGACTCCTGCGTGAAGCCTGGCTGTTGTTAACTAACTCTGTGAGTGTGGCACGCTCAGGAGGGATTAGCTGCTTTTTAAAAATAGATTACTTCCTGTCACATTCCGGTATTTTTACTGAGTGTTTTTCGCACTAATTTTCTGTGTCTCACTGATACTAACATTTCTGAAGATGTTTTTTTTTATAAACAACATACGATTACAAAAAAAAAAAAAAAAAACCTGGAAGAAAATCTGTAAGGATAATGCCAAGGAACTGTGGAGTACTGGAAGAATGAATATTTTTTTGCATTGATGCAAGTTCAAAATGGATCTCATTTTCCTGAAATGTTTGCACGAAGCAGGAACGTAGGGGAATGAAATTGTTTTAATGGCTATTAAAATCTTTCAGGTCGGTTGTGCCCGCGGGATTTGCCGCCAGGACCCGTTGGTGCAGCATCTCCACGTCAGGGATGATGCCGGGGCAGAGGCGCCACGGGGCCGTGCAGCATCGCCCAGCGAGGGCTCGCGAGCGATGGCAGATCTCCGCGCAGGGGGTACAGGACCTACCCAAAGACTAAACTTCTGCCATAAAATCCCCCTAATAAACCCACTCACAGCCTCTCTTACAGTTGCAATAGGATGTAAAACATACATTGGAAGACAAAGGATACACTTTTCCCTGTTGCAGTTTGTGATGGGATATTCCAAATGACTGACAGTCCCATCCTCTCTTGCCTACAAAGAACATCCAAGTGAGGGCTATTCACTTGGCCTCTCCACAGAGAAGAAGGAGGCTTTCAGCTTTGTGATTAAATCTACCTAAACTGCTTAAAAAAGTCTTCACTTTCATGCTAGAGCATTTGCATTACGGTTTTTTGCCAAGCGATTTTTTTTTTCAGGCATATTTTTTTGCTTTATTCTGTACGTGAATAGAGTCCAGGTAAAATATTTTTAATTCATTTCAGGCTGGATTAGTTATTGGAAAAAAAGAGGTATTTTTTTTTTTCCTTGTTGTTACTTGATTTAATTAGTGCTCTGTTTTTAAAGTGGCAAGCCAAACTTTGCCAAGTCTGGCTCTCTGACTCATGCTAACAGGGTTTTATAGCCCCACCTGCATTTAAGAGAAGGAAAAAAGCCCCAAAGCTTTATTTTTAACTCCGCGTACATACCTTGTCCGTTCCAGTAAAACACACACAAGTCTCGGCTCCCACTGACTGCCCAGCACTGGTCTGGGGGGGGGGCTGAGCCGAATCCCACGGAAACCCCCGGCACTGGTGGTCCGTGGGATCTGCGGGAGCAGGTGTGGGAGCTCCCTAAAGTACCTGGTTTGCGATAGACAGAGCGTAAGTGAGCTTGAGGGAGAGAGCGCTTTAATTTTGTATTATAAATATTCTTCTCTTGTAGGAATTTGTGCCTTCGCACCCCTCCATCTGCTGAGCACCCCGTGGGTGGATCTGGGGCTGTCTGCGGCGGGTGACCCAAAACCACACTTATTGACCCAACCCCCACGTCAGGTCTGGGAAAGAGAAAAAGTGCAACTGCNCCACAGACACAACCTGTTGAATTTTTTTTTTTTTTCTTTTTTTCTTTCTCTTTTTTTCTCTTCTTTTCTTTCTCTTTTCTCTTTTCCCTTTCTTAAACCAGAGGCCCGTGCCTGTAACTGTGCTCTGCACTCCTGGACCGCAGGCGGATGCTGATGGATGCTGCGGGGCTGAGCACACAGACACACACGTGTGTGCAGAGCCAGCCCCGGCTCCTCAGTCTCTTCCCACCTCACTGACCCCGAGGCAGGTCTCCCTCCTTCAGCTCGCCAGGAAGCTGGGCACGAACGTTTAATCCCATTGGGAAAATGCCATATTTACCATTGCTGGGGCTTTTTGCAGGATGATGGGGCCTGTTGTGGTGAATTTTTTCAGTTTGTAAAGCTTTTTTTGATAAAAAAGCCTTTTTAAATTATGAAAGCTGTCCAGGTTTAGACATTTAAAAATTTTCCTTTTTGCTTTGAAATTTTCGTTACTTTATTCTTTAGGCTAAAACCTGTAAAAGTTATGTAAGGTAAAGAAACGAAGAAAAGATTTCAAAATGATCAAAATGAGTGATTCACTTTAACTCTGCTTTTTTTCCCAATGGTCGGCTAAGAAATTAATTTTTTTTTTTTTTTAATATCCCTCCTTTCTTTATCCTGAACAGGGGCAGAAAAAAACACCGAGGTGTCAAAACCTCTGACAAGGTGGGAGAACACCATCTTCCCAGGCTCTGCACAGAACAACCCCCCCCGCGTGTCGGGGTCTCATCCCTCTCTCCCTCTCTCCGTGGGTCCCAATTCCCGGTGCTGGAGGATGGGGGATGCAGAAGGATGGTCCCGGAGGGGGCTGATTTCCTCATCCTGGATCTCTCAGGGCCAGGATAACCCGGCATGGGGCTTCCTTCTCTGCTCTCCCACCACCTTTCCTCATCCCGTTGTCCCATGAGGGCCCTTATCCTGCTCTTCTCAACGCCGCTGGCAACCTCCCCACTGGCTTTGGCAGGCACAGGCCTTTCGCTGTTGATTTTTTTCCCTGTCAATCAGTTACTTTGACATCTAAATGTCAAATGACACCACATGGCATTTTTTTTTCTTTTTTTTCCTTTTTTTTTTTTTCCTGCTTGTAATTTAATTGCAAGCACAAAATGGTGGGTGCAGCGCGAAGGGTTTCGAGAGAATGTATCATTAGCAAATTCAATTAGCTGGCACTTGCGCTTGCTGGCATGGAGGGCTCTGACGACGGTGCCAGGGAGGCTGCTGCCGCGCAGAGGGGGCCACGGCGGAGCGGCAGCTCTCCCAGGCTTTTCCTCCTACCCTTCAGGAGCAGGAGAGCCGCCCCTCCGAAACAGCTAGGGATAAGCGGCTGTGCAGTGGAATTCTCCCTCTGCAATGATGATAATAATACAAGGGTCTGTCCTGCTTCCAGGAATTGTCTCACTGTACGAGCAAATCATCATTTCTTCAATTGTAGCATCATTCCTGGAAATAGCGCTACATGACATGCCCTCGCTGCCTGTCTCGGTGTGAATGAGAATACAGCAAAGCTCATGTTTTCCATTGTTGAAATACCAGCATAAATCTTTCACTAATGCACTGCTGTCTTTTATTATAACAGTCACTGCAGCATAGAAAAGTACGTCAAATCTCTCCTTGTTGGTACAGTCAGTTGTTGGCATTGCCCTGACATGTTGTTTCTTTCCTTAAAATGGCTTTGTAAAGGGACTAAAATGAGTTGCTCAGCCTCTGGCAGCACCTTTGCGTGTTTTGACAAATCTGAGACTTCAATGTTGTACGTAAGAAGGTTCAAAACAGTGGGGAAACAGAGCCCTAGCGATAGGTTTTGACAAAAGTCAGCCCCATGTCAGAAGTGACGGTCCCAGATCTCGTTACCGGGGCAGATTCTGCGCTGGTGCCTGCAGGACGAGAGGGAGGGGATGCAAGGGACGAGGGCAGGTGCCTGGGGAGGGGTGTTCCTTCGGTCGCGGGGTGGCTGGGAACATCCCTCCTGCGCCGTCAGGATGCTCGTGTGTCCTCTGCAACACCTGCGGATGCAGAGGACCGGGTCCTCCCCTGGCAGCCGTTAGCAGGGGCCCTCACTTCAGCAGGTGGACGCCAGCTTGCAGGAGCCGAGGATAAGGCACAGCTGTGTTTGAGTCAAAATCAGCTGGCCTTTGCAAAGGACGGATTTAGGCTGACCTGCAAGGGCAGTAGTTTGGGAGCTGCCTTTGTCCGTGGTTTCTGAGGGAGGCTGGCATTGCTCTGAGGTATGACAGGACCTCTGTGCTTTGTCTTTCCCCTTCAGAACTGAGGCTTTCTGTTGTGTTGGAAGGTGACCTAACAGTTGAAGGCTTGAGGTTGGTTAAGCAAATGGTTATATAGAGAAATAATAAAGCCCCACAGAAGTAAGAAATTCATGACTAGCTTCTGAACCCCAGAGCATCCTGTATCCCTCTGTCTGTGCCTTCTCCCATCGTTTCTCTTGTGTTGTTGTTGTTGCCTCCCTGTGTTGTAAGCTCCTCAAACAGGCTTATGCCTTCTTGGATGTCCGTGTGGCCCCTTGTGGCTTTTGAATGCTCCCCCAGTAGAAGAAATTACTCTTTCATGGTGAGAGGCTTCACCGCAGCATCCAGCAGCACCAGGAGCTGGGGCTGCCCTGCCGCCAGGGAAAAGGCTGCTGAGGCAAAAGCACCCGGTGCTTCACCCCAGGCTGCCAGGACCAGCCGGCGGGGAATGACCACGGTCAAAGGAAATGAAATATGGAGAGGGAAAGTTAATTGGGGTGAGGTGTATTCATCTGCAAAGTGCCTATCTTCACCACTCTTCCCTTGACCAGTGCTTGGTGGTGCCTCGCTGTCTCTCTCGCTCCACCTGCAGTGCAGGATGCTCCTGATCACCCACCCCAACCAGGACACTGGCTTTTCTCTACTGCTTAAAAATTTCTGTGCTTAAAATGGTCTCTTTTCTCTCTGCAAGAGGTGAATGCAGCTCCTCTCAGCTCCTTTCAAAGCAGCAAAGGGCACAGCCTAAGTCAGCTCTCCCCTTGGTTCATTTCTCTCCAAGCTTTGTTCCTTCTGGGCAGGAAGGAACTTCTTCTTACCTGTAAGATGCTCCTCCTACATCCCAGATTGGGAAAAGTGGCTTCTCCTGAAGCCAAAGGTTCTTGTTAGGTGTGGAGGAGAGTTGGTCTCATAGATCCCTCCAGGACGGTGTGGGCAGCAACGCCAAACCGCTGCAGAAGCTCAACTCCTCTCCAAAAAGAGGATAGCTCGTGTCCTGTATTTTTCTCTTTCTCTGCTTCTTGGTTTCCGAACTGTGTAATTCAGAACTGGATGTCCCATCAGTGCCCAAGACAGCTGTGTAAAGGACATACTAACATATTTTTTCTGTGTGGGGAAACTGAGGCAGGACTCTTGTGTAAGTCAGCAGGGCTGCAAATGGATTCTGGGGCAGGACTGGCGTTAAATTGTGTCTCAGATGAAAGTTTTCTCCCCAAAGGCGTCAGCCAGCCTAATCTCTGTGCAGACATCACAAAACTACTGCAGTTTCTCGGGAGCATGAGCTCTGCACCAGCCCTTCTCCCGGGGCGCTGGCAGCAGGGATGTCCCTGCTTCCCAGGGCTGCGGTGGGGTGACTTCTGGTGCCCCCTGCAAAAGACTGCAAAGCGTTTGGCATGGGTGCGAATAAGCAGAAAGTGTTTGGCAAAGCTCCCTGGCATTTTTTTTTTTTTTTTTTTTTTTTTTCTCCCCACTCTGCACAAGATGTTTTACAGCCTTTGTGAGCCCGTGTGGATGCTGGTTTCTGGCACGCGGTGTGCTGGAGGCTGCAGGCTGTTGCTGAAGCCTCGGGAGTGCAGCTGGCCTTTAAACCCGGCTTTATAGGAAGGAAACTCTCTGGTCCCGCTGGAGGGGAGGTATGATCTTGTGACACTTAGTGGAAATAGAGCAGGTTTAGTTTGGTCAAAGAGGGGAGTATTTCCAAGGAAACACGAGGTTTTTAGGAGTGTTCCAAAGCCAAGGCAAGTCCAAAAGTTTTCAGTCCAATTGTCTTGCTTTCCCAAGCTAATTTTATGAGGAGGCCCTAAGATGTGAATGAGGAGTCATCTTGTTCAGCCTGAAAAATAAAATTAACACCAGTATGAAAGGGACTGAAGCCCAGAGAACCGCAAGTGTCTTATTTTTTTTTTTTTTTAACAGAAGGATGCAAAGGCTCAGCTGAAGATGTAACTGAGGTCCATTTGGAATAATGTATTTCATACTTGCTTATTAAAAGAAAAGAAAGTAAGACCCCTTTGGATGGAGGTAAGCACTTTTTTAGTGCAATAAAGGAGAATAGGGATGTTCTTTCTCTTCCTTCTCTTGGAGGAGTTTCCACCCTGTCCTGGGTCCTTTACCCTCAAACGTGCCATTTCTCTCTCTTTTAGGTAGGTAACTCCAGCCCTCACAAATCAGCCTGTCCTTTTTTTTTCCATTTCAGTTCTTAGCACCATCACAGTTCTCAGACAAAGTTCAAGAAAAATCTGTATCCCACTAGCCAGGAACAAGCCTGGACTGTACTCACCTCCCTCCTCAAAACTGATGGTCACGTTTCTCTTTCTTGCCAGCAACTTTGGAGTTCACCGTGAGTCTCTGTATTTTTGTTTTGTGCCTTATATATATTTTCATCCCCTCTTTTTTTCTTTCCCACTCCAGGCCTGCACACCATCTCACCCTCTCGCTGTAGGCATCCCTGGTAGGTCACCTCCCGGGCTTCAGGGGGATTGTTAGAGAGTAGGGAATGAGAAAACCTGGGTTGGGATGGATGGCTGCAGTGTCTGCCAGCGGCGGCTGCTGTAGGTCAACCAGAGCATTGATATTTATACCACTCAAGTTGCCTCACTCCTCCAAGTGAATCTCCAGAGAGCTGCTTTCCCAGGTGTGACTGTTTAGAGTACAGTCCTCCCTGTAAGTTAGATATTCTGTAATAAAATAGACTTCAGCAACTTCACTGCTATATACAAAGTTTCCCTCAAACCTTTTCCGAACTAAGTCCTGTCTCCTCCCTAGGAAGCATCTGCTTCCCGTTGCCAAATTCTTCTGCGTTCCTGTCCCTTTGGTCGTGTTTTCTCTGAATCCTTTAAAAAAATGTGCATTTTGGCTGCGCGGTCATGCCAAGGAGTGTGAGAGTTTGCACATTTCGAGCAGGGATTGGCCCGTCTCGAATTGGTGCATCCAGAGAACCTGTCACAAGTTCCTTGAAGCACTTCTGCCTTCTGTTGTGCTGGCACCGAGCTGACGGGCGCTCATTTTGCATGTCTCGGCTCCGCACTTGGCTGGTGAGGATATTTGCAAGGCTGGATATTTCTGGTTCTACTCCACGGAAGCCTTAAATGGAGTATTTGCTGTGCCCTGCCTTACAAAAAGGAGCCTAGTAATAAAACTTTGAAGGCTCCTGTTCAAAACCCTTATGTCAGGCCTGCCTGGGTGGTGGTATGTCTCTCTCCCTGTTTGCTGAAGGAGCTTCTGAATTTTTTGGCTGTCACTACACTCCCTTAGCTCCCCTGCCGCTCTCCTTGCTTTGCCTTACCAATGGGTTGCATAGGGCTTATTAGTGCCGTTTCTTCCTACACCATTCAAGCCGTTTTTCACGCTTAGATTCAAAGATTTGGAAGCGGCTTGCAGGGCAGCTCAGACTATTTGCTGTTCTGCCCGATTGCCCTGATCCTGTTCCCAACGCTTTGAACCACCCAGTAGGGCTGACAGCAGAAAGGGTTTATGGCCTGAAACCCCAGAGCAGGTCCTTTTCCATGAAACGATGTCTTCGGAGCCTTAAAAGCTACACTTCTGCTCAGCCCCTTAGGACTTTTCCATCAGGCGGTGGCAGAAGGAGCCTGTGCAGACCGATTAGCAAACACCAGCAGCTGCAGATCGCTATCGTGCAGCACGAGCCACATCCCTTGAGGTTACCAAACTAGAAGTGATAGCATATGGATGCAGGTCTATCACCCGTCTCATCTGTCAGTGGTGACTTAATTATCTGGCACCTGGAATCCTCTCACTGCCCAAACAGAAGTCAGAGGAAGGAATGACTGATTTAAAACCTCCTTTCTCCAAGTAGATGCCGATCTTGTGTTGCCAGGTAGTTTTAATGGTGCCTTCTGACCTTAAGAGGGATGAATCGAAGTTAAATATCACGCATTTGGATCTCGGCAAAGTTCAGCTTTCCAAAACGAAGAAATACAAATAGCTAGAAAGGCGAGGCTGCGCCTTCTCTGGGTGGCTGAACAAGTGCCATTAGCGCTTGAGCGTATTCCCAACTAGATATAAAAGGAATCGGGAGTGTTAAGGAAAAACAGAGTAAAGTGAATGCCTATTACAGCTGTCGCAATAGGAAAGTTGCAACATTTGCTTGTAGGAAAAGATGCAGAAGCACACAGAGTACCTGTTAGTGTGAGCGAAGCCAGACTTGGGCAGGATTTCAAGTGTTACAGACATAATCCTGAAGGCTATATGCAGAGCAGCGTGACTTTTCCATGATGCTGGTTAAGAAGACGTGCCATTGCAAGTTCTTTATTTTTTTTTTTTTTTTTAAGTTTTCTTGGGCCTTTAAGGAGTAGACGCAGCTGAGGAGTGTTGAGTGCGCTGGGGGACTGAGCCGTCCTTGGCTGGGTTATAAATGCGGCTTGTCCCTTGGCCCCCCTCGCTGCAGATCAGATTTCTAGCTGAAAAATAAAGTTCTAGGAGGAAAAAAAAATCCACCCTTGGTCCCTTTGTTCTGCTTTCCTATTTGTGGAATGTACAGTCTTATACTTCTCCCTCTTTCGTCTTTAAAATTAGGAGATCTCTGGGTCAGATGTGGTCTCCTCCCATGCCCATAAAACACTGGTCATGACAGAGCCATTACGGGCAAAGATAGGAGGGTTTATTCCACCAGAGATTCTGGAGTCTGGGGAAAAAACCTAGTTCAGAAAGATGTTAGAAAATGAAAGAACTCATGTAGAAGGATCGTGAAAGAAGACTAATTCTGGAAAAAAAGGAAGGTTTCCGTTCTAGTTCTTATTTTATATCTTAATGAAACGAAACAGATGGTTGACCTGGATCTCAAGGGCTTCCCAGGCTCCCAGGAAAGGGTCTGGGTCATTCTTCTTTCTGTGGGCTGCCAAAGCCCCGTGGACGCCTCCAGGGAAATGAGCAGTTCCCAACGCTACCTTGCCCATGATGCTGCAAGGTCTGCTTTAGCAAGTGACCACTCTGTCATGAACAACCATTTTACTGGAAAATTTCACTCAGCCTTAGCTCTGATAACTGTAGAACTTCTGAAGGCATTAACAAGTAGTGTTGGTTTTGGTTTTGTCTTAAGACGGTTTCTATCGCAATTAATCTTTGCCCACTCTCCATCCTTTCTTGCTTCTTGGAACACAGAGGCATTGCTATAAATATCTGTGAGTATAAATACAGTTTTCTACGTACACATATACACTCAAGTGCACAAATTGTTATTTTATCATATCTTACCATACTGTGTCATATAACTTAATGTAATATTGCACGTCTGCAATGAGAAGACACATTTTTCTGTCTTGGTTAGTCAAAGTGAAGAATCAAAGGTTAATTTCTTTCTGTCTGAAGTTTGCACAAAGTAAGTTAGATCCGACTTTACTGTGCCATGATAAACTTTGCATAGTATATCTTTTATAAAGGTAAAATACATTTCCCATGACTTAAACCTTTGTGGATCGGTGCTATGCTAAGGGCAATTAGATTTAACATCCCTGGAAGCTCCAAAGGCATTTTAAAGGACTCGCTCTTTTGTTCCAACTCTAGCGCTCAGAGAGACTGAGACATTTTTGGAATGGGTTTTGATGGACTTATATGAAAATTTATACGACTAAGAACTGGATTTGTTCCTCTGGAATATTATGGATTATTTTTATGTTGGAATTACATAAGTGTGCAGAGCTGCATGCAGTTGGCTTAATGTAGCTAAAAATATATCTTCTGATTTCCATTTGGAAAGGTAGCTGGATTTTTCCAGCTTCCCCTCTCAGTGATGACTTTATGGTGTGCATGGGTTATAGATTACAGGAAAAATTGAAATGCACAGTAAAATCAAGGGGTTTAAAATGGATTAATTTTGATTATATCTTTGAGAAGATGAATATTGATGCATGTCCTTCTCCACTCCTGATGTTGAACTATGTTGAAATCCCGTACAAATGAAACTTATTTCAGAGGGACCATCTGGAGGTAAATGAGGACAGGAGTGGGCAGCACGTGAGGAAGCAGAAATCTGCAGGAGCTGGGGCAAAGGCCCGCTGATGCTCACCCTGCTTTCATATCATGGCTCATTTGCCTCTGGTGCAGCAGGAATCACAAAGATTACCCTGTTCCAGGGAGCAATCAGAGTGGTTACCAGCCAGCAACAACAGCTATTGGCTAAATTACCCATGGCTACCCCATCTTTTTCTGCTTCTTAATCCTTTACCTGTCTCTCTATATATATGTATACACAGTAGACTTTGTTGGTCACTGTACTATCCAAAAAAACGCTTCTTGGAGAGAGTTTTTTCCAGCTCCATTTTTGATGAAAAGGCTCATGAAGTGCAGGGTGAGCTCTCCTGTTCCAAAAGAGAACAGATTAGAAAACCTGATCCTTTTATTTTAAACAATTGACTGTCCCATTTAGCACCAACCTTCAGCACATTTTGCTTCACCCTCCATGTGGAGCAAAGATACAACACCCCAAAATTTTTTAGGAGCTGAAACTGGGGTTCTGTGGGCAGCTTTGCTGTTTTCTGAGTAGAAAAGTTTGTGTGTATGATGACTGCATCAAGTGATAAGCCACATTGACACTCTGAGGGGATGAATGATGCAAATACACTGCAGTAAAGATGAACAAAGGGTGTCCCTGTAAATTAACTACATGCTTGTTATTTACCTAGAACAAGTACAGCATAAAACTGAGGTGCTAACAGGATACTCCCATCACTTTTTTAAATGCTGTGTAAGATAGGACATGTTTTACAGCACAGAACCAAAATTCTACTTTTGTTCTGCTTCTTCTGTCCCTGCCCTGTATGTTTTCTAAAATGGCCATGTCGCTTCGGCTGTATAATCTTATCATATTTAGATTTGATTTAAATCCTGCCTTTTCTCAGCTGTGCTTGCTAATGGAATCACTCATGCTTTTTATTCAGTTGATCTAATAATATTTTCTTCACTGCTCTCTGGCATTATTTTTTACTTCGTAGAAATCATGGCAAAACTGGCAATATAAATTGAGTCTGCATTTTAATGATATTGATGGTGATTTTCTTGTGTGCTTGTATAAGGTGGGGTTTTTCTCTCTCTTTGTACCATGACCATTTTAATACACTGTGGCACGAACATGGGAATGACTGTTTCAGTTGCAAGATTCTCTAATAAGGAAAAAGACTTTTCCAATATTACTTTGTCACTTAAACTGCTTTGCTCAGGCAGGCCATCAACAGAATGTCCATGAGACACCTTCTATTTTTGCTTTTTATTTCCTAAGCAAGATACTCTAGTGGCCTGTGAACTTGCCTGCCTGAAGTCCATGGTCCCTCTTCAATACACAGAGAATGGCGGCTCACCACTGGAAGGCTCTAGGAGATGGTAAGTCAGTGACTTTCGGCATTTTCTTATTTATAGATTTCTTAGATTTCAAATGGGGATTGATGAATAGACACGTTTTATTTAATGACAATATATTATTTTTTTCTGGATACACCTAGAAAGAGGACAAAGTATATGCTGTAATGACTGTCTCTGTTTCATTTTATACTTGTGCAACCTCCATGATGACTTTAACGAGTGCGAGGGCAAGAGGCAAAATGAGTGTGTCCCTTAAGAGTGAATTTTCTCCTTATTTTAAAGGGGATCTGAGATGCCAACTGCTGCCTCAGGAGAGTGAAGCCCTTTACAGAGGCAGCAGATGCAGTGCAGCATTTCTCTTTCTATTGTGCTTCAACTCTGACCAAGGAAGAACTGGCTCTTGGGACAGAAAGTGTTCTGTTTACACTCAGACCTTGGCATTTTTCCTGAGGGTACCAATTACAATGGTGTTTTTTTGTGATATGGGCACACATCCATTATGAATTGGCTTGCACCCACCAACTCATTTTGCGCAGGCCATGAAACATGCATCACATGGCAACGATTCCTGTTCGTGTGCAATGTTAAGGAAATCTAGATTGTTACCAGCAGAATAATGGATTCCATAGAATTGTTCTGTTGCGTAATTTTATGAAGTATGCTACAAGAAAGTACAGTTTCTCAATAATTCCCTCCCTCTTTTTTTAAAAAACCCACAGGAATGATAGATTATTAATCATGATTAATACTCAGTTACTGTGAATTATAGTGGAGCAGTGCCTGGAAATCCCAGTCTGTTTGGTAAACTTATTTTCTGGCATAATATTTCCTTGCATTTATGAGTCCTAAAATAAAGCTTGACATAGATGAAGATTAAAGCAATGGAACCACCCATTTCATGTAATTAAAGGAAAAATTTAATAGATACATACTTTCTTAGTCCAACACTATTGAATGTTTTTCAATACTGTACAAGTATAATAGGAGAAATACAATTGTGAACATCTTAATTGTTCCCGTATTTTGCTTTCTTCCTGAGAACCAAAGTCTTCTAGAGCTCAGCTGTAACATTCAGCCTGAATCCCTAAGCAGCGCTGGAGTTAAGGCAGAGTTGTGCGCTGTCTAGATGTTTGGAAGATGTTGGTCATTCTGGTTGTGATTGCTTAGGATGCTCCAGGAAGCAGAGGAATGTCAAAGGAGATAATGTAGTATGCTCCAATGTGTTTGGGGGTGTACATGGGCTAATTTTTGTTAGCGCATAGCTAAAGGGATTCATGGTGTGCATGGAGCGTAAGGCACCAGAACAACCTTATGGAAGGGCACATGTTCAGTGGGAGAATTTCATTTCTTTTGAGATAATTGGTCTTTACCCTTTTGGAAGCACTTTGAGGCCTTTCAAGTTCAGTCCTCTGTGTGTGGGGTGCTGTACAATGTTTAGCAAATGACAATCTCTGCTGTAAAGAGTTTGCGTCCTAATCTGCATTGTGTCTGGAGAATACAGAGAAAGAAGGTGAAAAGACATTTTCCTCTTAAGGATGAGACTCCTGGGTCATTTCCAGGAGCAGATCCTTAGAGAGCATCCCATGGTCCCTTCCTGCAGAAGGTAGCAACATAGCTTTTCATTATTATCTCTGTCTCCCTCTTCCCCCAACCAATCTGTCAGCGCATTTATGGTGCTGAGGGGAGGCGTCGTGTCGGAGCGATGTTCCCGTTTGCAAAATGGTAACTTCTATTTGTTGTTCTGAGGAGCTGGTTTCACACGCTGCGGAGCTGACATCTCTCCGGGAGCACAGCTGAGTCCAACATGTTCGGAACAGCCATCCACCCAAACGCCTCCTACTCAAGCGCTCAGACCTTCCTTCCCAGTAAATAAAAAATACAGAGACAGCCTTGAATTGTTCCAAATATTTCTGTTTCACTGGAATGTCTACCCATGTTCAGATCTGATAAATGGCTGTTTCTCTGGCCTAGGAAGTCAGTTTAGCGTGGGAATAGGACGGCTCTCCAAAGACGAAACCCAGTTTCTGGAATAGTTAATGCAAAAGTCTTACTGAATTTCTCTGGTGTCAAAGTATTAAAGGGTTCCTGTGCGTCATGAAAATACAATGTTGCAATTAACAATTTTATGACAGAAAGCAAAGTCATAGTAAGCTGCTGCTTCTACTACTTTGTACAAAAGAACACGTTTTTCAAGGTTTCATTGCTCATACAGAAGGCCTCTAAAAATCTACTTCCTAAAACAGGAAACCGAGCAATGTGCCATTGTACGCTTTAGGCAAGGAGATATTGCTGCATTATTTAAAACACCACCATTCACTACAACAGCAGCTCTCAATATATCCCACAGTGTGGTTCAATTCATATTGTTGGGACATCCTGTCTAGCCATGGCTATGGCCGTCACCATTGTAATTCTGTCTTTGATCTTACCCTTGCCCTACAGTAGACGTGACCTCAGTTTGCCAACCTATGGATTACAACAGGAAAAAAAGCTCTTTTAAATAATGATTCCTAGGAAAAGAGTTGGGGGAAAAAAAATCATGCCAGTAGACCTTAATTCAGCCCCACAGCTGATGCATGGAGACCCACTTGCCATGGGTGATCCCAGCATGGTCAATGTGTATTACCTTGCAGGCTCAGAGCTGGAACAAGACATCGTGGCTTGAAAGACAAGTTCCCCATCTCTGGGTCTCTCACAGGCAGCCTTTTGGGGTTTGCCACCTTCTGGTTTCCTCTCCTGGGCTCCTTCCAGCCATTGCCCATGAAATCTTCCCCTTTGGACGGCAACATCAAGAACAAGGTTGCCAACGTGCATCTCTATTGGTACTTCTCTAAGAAATTGTATGTAGGGCAAGTTTTCTCCTTTTCTGACTCTTAAATGCTTTGGGTCATTGTCTTTATTCCTAAGTGCCCACTTGCCACTTTGTCGAGAGCAACCTATGGTAGAAAGTGGATCCAAGCCCCTGTGGCCCAATCCATTGCACTGTCAGGTTAGTTGTGAGTCCCAGTATTGGGAGATTTAAGATCAAAAATCTATAGCAGAGTGCAAACTGGAGCATTAAAACTCATCATTGCCCAGCCCAGGGTGTGTAAAACCAGTGCCTCCCAGGTGGCGGTGGTTAGTGCTCTTTGGGTTTGGGTCCAGACCCAGCTGGCAGCCTAGCACAGCTCTGGCAATTAAGGACTAATGACTTTGTTCCTTTAGGTGGCTACAACTCACAATGTGACATCACAATTAAAATAAGCAAACCTCTTTTACTTCCTACTAATGTCCTGGAAGGAGCACAGAAACAAGGTAGGCTGGGCTGCTTGCTGTAATTCCAAAGTTTGTTGTCCTTAAGTCACTGAGCCTTGTAAGATACCTGTACAAAGATCATTAGGAGTTCTACCTGCTCCTTACTTTCTGGTTTTTTTAAAAGATGAAATTTTCAGAAGCGGGGGGGGGAAAAAAAAGGAAATTCACATGAATTTTTGTTGCCATTAAATATCCATGTGTCAGGACTACAGATTTGAAACTCAGATTATTCAACAAGTGGCTTTAATGCTTTCAGCAATGCTGAGAATCCCAGCATCTTGTCCACAATTCTTGTTTGGGATTCCCCAGGCACTTCTGCACCGAGATCAACTGGGACTTGGGGAGAAGTTTTAGTGCCTATACAAAGCAAACACTCACTTTGCTGTTAGTCTATAAATACCAAATGTGAGCAAGCAACTGTATTTTCCTCTGTGCTCGATACCTGCATTCTGCACCCTCAGGCAGCTGAATTTACATGCTTTTGTTGTCATATGTGTAATGTGCAATATGTATTTCCTTTTTATTAATCAGACCTGCCATCAGAAAAGAGATAGAGGGAGTCTGAAAGCACAACCAGGATAGATACTGTCATTTTGCAATCTTTTGTGCACAGGTGGAGATGGCTGTTTCCAGTAGGATAGGTGGCAATATTCTGCTGCTTGCAGAAATCTTACAAATGAAAATCAGGCGAAGGAGTTACTGGCTATCCATGGGGTAGTTCTCCTCTGGAAGTGTGCAGTCAATTCCCATTTAGGCTAATTACACTTAAGGAGCCCTTTCCTATAACTAATGAACAATAGGCATAACCTGTTATTACATAACCATAGGCACGCACATTAATCCACTGTCGAATTGCACTACCCTGTTAAAATGCTTCCTCTACAAAATTCACTGGAGATTTTTAGAGGCATTTGCTGTAATTACCGTTAGCATGGTTTCTAATTCATTTAATTTTCTTTTCTACCTAAACTGAGCATATAAGTGTGTTTTAAGAGACTGAATAAATAAATTTTTAATTATAAAATGATGCTATATCATACATTATTAATAATAACCAACAATGTGTAATACGTGTTTAGGTATGAATCCATTAGGAAGATGAACTAATATATATATATATAATCAGTCCTAAAATAACGTCCTAATTTGTCCTGTGTTTATGAATGGGGAAATCTGTGTTTAAAGCAATTAGAACTTTATAAAAGCCTTGGATTGACAGTGGGAAAAGCATCAAGCACGCTTGGCACTTTGGAATTCTGTTGTTGTTTATGGCAAAGGAAAAAACCCTTTTTTGCCCTTTATTGGTTTCAGCAGTTTGTTGAAATCATACAACCAGAATGGTACAGATATACAGACCTCCAGGGTGGGAGCAGCGTGATGCACAGAGTCCTGTTGGCAAACACTCTGGGTATTATTGTTGTCTTTTTTTAAAAAAAAGAAAAAACAACAAACAAAACAATTCCTTTGTACTCTGTCAGTTCACTTTCAGGCAGTTTTGTGGAATTTTGTCACTTATTTTCCTATTAGCGATAGCAGACTTCAGAAATCTCCATGGCAAGTTCCAGGCATTCACCAGTCTCGTGACAGGACTCAAAAAGGCTGCAATCAATGTCACAGTCGCAGTTGCAGTCGTTGTTGGCGTGGTCTTCGTTGGAGGTCTGGTAGTATCTATTGGATGGACAACAGGTATCTGTCAGCCAATGTTCACAGGTATCAGGCAGCATTATAAGAAAGTCCCAAAATTGGCAGAACAAGCAGGCCAGGATAAGTGTTGCGCATTCATCTAAGAAAAAGGAAAAGCAGTGAGACATAAGAAAAAGGGCGTGCTTGATTAGCCAGGCTCAGGCTAGTCCGACTACACAGAAATGAGATGCGAGACACACACAGGGCAGGCTAAAAATACATTGATGATAACTACTTCCATAAAGTCAAATGAAATTATTTATTTGCTGTGTTGTTTGCCCTGGAAAAACAACGACGGCATGAAAATAATTTGAATGAAAATATTCAGTGGTAGTGAATTTCAGAGGAACAAGTACGCTGAACCAACTTTCTGGTTGAACATAATGATCTCAAAGGTCTTTTCCAACCTAAATGATTCTGTGATTCTGTACACCTAAAGTGTTTGGGCTATGTGTTTCGGCACAGGAGCGGACCTCACGCAGCAGGGATGCTCTGCTGGGGGGTTCGCAGCCCTGCAGGAGTTTGGAAGTGCTGCTGCTTTTTGATGCCACGTGCTCTACCTGACCATCGCACGAGACAATGCAGCTTATTTTCTTTTTCACAAGAGTTTGCAATTAAAGATAAAAATCATCAGGCTGCTCCTGCTAATTCTAGGAAGGCAAAAAAAAAATATAAAAATCAATGAAAAAAAAACAAACCCAAACCTTTCAGGGACGTTTTTACCTACATACAAAGAGTTCAGAACTGAATCCTTCGTATTTAAACAATTCGTTTCTGGGCTGTATGTCTGTTACTGAATCAATCCTTGCTGGAAGTTGGTGCGCAAACACCCACAGCTTTTGTGGAGAGCGGATCAAGACCTCTCCAGGTCTTACTTTTCTACGTGGTCAGTCAGGATACGTGGGATAGGGTGTCCCTGGCTCGTGAATTCGATGTGGCATCTGGATAAGGACTGAGACGCTCTTATGAATGAGACCAAATCCACAGGGGAAAAAAAAAAGAGTACAGATTCATCATCGGCTTGTAGTTTGACTTCTGTAAGTAGTCTGTTTCAGTAAAAATGTTTAATGACATCTCGATCGCCAAACCAAAGACAGGGAGGAAGGGTAAGTCCGGAGAACAGCATTTACGGAGGGCAGTGAGCTGATTGATTCTCAGCCCAGGGTCGTTCCACTTCCCCACCGAAACGGGTTTCTCACCTTTTCATTCACAGGCTTGTAAATTTTCGAAAGGAGACACAATTTTGGAAAATAGTATCAGCTAGGGCGTGTGTCTGGAGCCAGTGAATATTCCTGAAAAACTGGTCACTGAGACAAAAACTTTGAGTTATGCTTGTTCCCCTCAAAAACCAACTAATTAACTCCCCGTCGTTCAATCTACAGCATCTGGGGAGGCTGCCTCCGGGTGCAGCAGGGCTCGGAGCAGGTGTGAGATCCTGACGGTGTGAATCCAGTTGGAGCGCAAAGACCCAGACCTTTCAAATTTATTTTTTTTTTTCCCTCCTTGTTTTTGGAAAGGAAAAATGCCTTCAACAATATGAATGCCTTTTCATTGGTTCTTTCAGGAAAACATATGGTTATAACCACATTTCTTGCCCTAGGATGACTAACTGTGAACTCATTCAACTGCATTGGTTCTGTTGTGGCATTTTCTATCTCGCGTAACATAAAGTTCACTGCCAGGAAGTTTCCAGAATTACGTTCTTTTTTCTTTTTTTCTTTTTAAGAAAGCTTTCTTGATGAAAAACAAAATTAAAAAATCATTCCAGCTTCTTTATTAAAAAAAAAAGAAAAGGCAGTTAAAGCAGGTAGCAAGAATAAATACCACGTGACTGAACTTCTTTCTAAGCAGCATATCATCACCAATGTTATCAATTTTAATACTTATTTAAATATGTCAAGATCTATTTAAGTTCAGACAAGCACAACTAACTTCTGAGTCAGTCCTGTACAATAAGAATGACTAGATTTCAGTGATACTTAGTAAATTCATGCTTATATTTTTTTCTGACTAAATGAACTGAAATAATTATAAAATTGAAACATTTTATAAGGTGACACTGCTGCATTTAATTGTATGAAATTTACGCTGTAGAAAATGTAATCATTTTATCCAGTAGTCTTCGGTGTAATTAAGACTATCCTTTTTAGATATCTTATGTTTATGAAATTTCCTTCCTATACATAGATGTGAGAGTTGAAATTCAAAATTATGTAACAATTAAGGATCTTTCAAATTTTTTTTCCCCTCTCCAAAGATCTGTTTTCTAATAACAGGGGTTTTTTTTCCTGAATGTGTTAACCATAATGGTGCTTATGTAATCTGGAGAGAACAGATACGATTCTTAGGGCTTCATCCAGGAAAGAGAGCACACAAAAAGCACAAGATTTTAATAATAAAGTAATGTTTCAGCACAGAGTCTGTGATGTGCAGTAAAGATGCTTTTAAATTCCCATCAGAGCACACACCATGAACTGTGATAATGGATGTAACACATTTCGAAAAATCTGCATGTGTGAGGCTTTTTTGTCCTGTTTTAAGTGGGGTAATGTATATAAATAATAGATATTAGCAATTAAACATCCATTTCTATGCATTCATTTATATATTTGGAAATAAATTAGCCACAAACTGCATAAAAGAAGATGCAATCTCCTGTTTTCTCCTCTGTTTTCCCTGCTGTTTGCGGAACGGCATTACTGCATTCATCTCAGTGAGAACAACGACCTGGGCTCTCATTCTCGACATTAGTCGATTAATTAGCACAAAAGTAGAACTTCTAATAATTTTGCTAGCCTGCCTCATCTCTACATTTTCCTGCGCTTGTTTGGTGGCTGTCAGCTCGCTCTCTGCCCGTGCAGAGGACACCCTGAGCAAACCTGGTCCAAAGCTCGTTGAAGCCACGGTGATCACCCTTGGTGAGACCTATGAGCTTTGGATCTGCTCTTCTCTGAGGGCAGGGAACAAAATAATCGCTGATTTCCTCAGCTACCCCTCTGCCTTCAGAGTTCCTCCGTGCACCAGCAAACAGGATTTGGCCTCGTGTGTGTGGAATAAGCAGTAACTTGTCAGAGTAGAGTGAGCGGAGTATGCAGTGACAACCACAAATCTGGCTTCCTTGGGTTTTCTTGGCTTCCATCCAGCCCTTAACATTATTAATTGAGCACAGATTGGTTTTTTTGTTAATTTCCTTCACTTTTAGCTTTTTTAAGGAGTATGAAATCTGTTGTTTGCATCACATGGTACACACCTGTGTGCCAGTAATGGTTGAGAGGCCTGATCAGATAGTCAGCAAACTGAGAAATTAGTGAGTGTCTGGACTAGAGGACAAGCCCCCTAAATGAAATAAATACTTCAGGTCCTTCATTGAAATTCAATGTGTTCTAACAGATGTATCAGAGACATCCCTTTTATTACAGGATCAGTGATACAATAGAGATGGCAATGGTTCCTGGAGAGCATGGCCGTTTATTGTGTTGATCCGTATTTAGAAATTCTTAATTTAGGAATTGTTAAATGATATACATGATAGATCCCAACTCCATTTGACATAGCACGCTAAGCCCATTATTGCCAAAGGCACACATAAGAAACTTCAAAAATGCTTCACAGAAGCCCTTTTTTTTCACATCCGCTGGAATAACCAGGAATAGCTGGTTCTCAGGATAATTCCACTAAAATAAGTGATGTTATATTATTTAGATTAGTGGGAGCCATGCCCCTTGGTCTGTAATGAGTGTCCACCGCCCATACTATCCCTTATCTCTTCGTTATGCTATTGCCTCTGAAACTCTTACAAAAAAATAACGCAGGTATTCAGCTCTTAAACTTGTGCTTTTACACAACAAAAGGGATCAGCTCCTTTTTGGAAAAGGTAAGACAGCTCTGGTTATTAGCCCCAGAGCAAGCTATGTTTTAGCAGTGTTCATTCATTAAAATGCACTTGAACTACCGGGCTTCTGCTGCAATTTTGGTTTGTAACTGCCTTTCATAGTGCTTTGTTTTCAAACATGCTTTTTCAAAACGCAGAGCATACTGAACTAACCAGAAGCCCTACCCACGTGTATCCACCTGGCCCAGCCGTCAGAGACAGTTCTCTGCAGAAGCAGGGCAGAAGAGATCTCCTCATCCTCACACAGGTGGGTTTTGCAGTGTAGTCAGCAGAGGGAGGATTTGGTGACGGGTCAGCAGAATGGCAGGGCTGGATGCGGTGGTCCATACAAGACTTGCATATATGGAAGTCCACGGAAGACATATGCCAACCACCAAACACAGCATCTATTCAGCAACCACAGCAGCTGTTGCAGTACCAGTGGCAAAAGCAACTGCCTCTGCTGTTGGGGAGAAATGTGTCCACAGAATCATAGAATGGTTCAGGTTGGAAGGGACCTTAAAGATCATCTAGTTCCAACCCCCCTGCCCTGGGCAGGGACACCTCCCACCAGACCAGGCTGCTCAAAGCCCCGTCCAGCCTGGCCTTGAACCCCTCCAGGGATGGGGCAGCCACAGCTTCTCTGGGCAACCTGTTCCAGTGCCTCACCACCCTCACAGTAAAGAATTTCTTCCTGATATACAATCTAAATCTACCCTCTTTCTGTTTGAACCTGTTCCCCCTCGTCCTATCATTACACTCCCTGATAAGAGTCCTTCCCCATCCTGCCTGTAGGCCCCTTTCAGGTACTGTGAGATACTCTGTTTGTCTGATATCGACACTCGTACCTCTGTGCAAACACTCATTACAAAAGTACAAATGCTCTGTTGCACATTAGGCTCTAAGCTCCTCTTCTATGACTTTAGAGTCACTGACAATTTAAGATCACCTTCTACAGGTTCTCATCTATCACAAAAATGCCTGCAGGGCAACTTAATGCTGCTTTTGGCTATGTTCTTGAACCTCCTGTTCAATGTGTAAGCATTTATTTCAAGTTAGATACATGCAGTCCTCTTGCAATGGGCATTATTTAAAAATCAGCTCAAATGTGATCTGTTTTATAAAACATACCGTCACTGTCCCTCTGATGTACTGATGCGTCATCTTCAATGTAAGTGAATTCTCTGCATTTCTCTAGGGAAGCGATGGACGATGTGCTCGCATCTGAGAATTTCTTCTCATTTTTGGTACCCTTTGATGAAGTGTCTGTGATGCTGAATTCTGCGACAGAACTCATAACAATACCTTTCATAGGCTTTTCATCTGTATGTTTTTCATTTGTAAGCTGGTTATCTGGTGGGATTAGGAAAAAAAAAAAAAAGACTTGTTTGCGATACCAAGACAGAGATCTGAAAGAATACCATATGCAGGATTTCCAAGTCTACAGTTGTTTACTTCCAAGGCCTAACCCTACTTACCTAATGATTTCAGTCTATGCAAGCCGAATTTATTAATAGTATAAGTATTTGTGAACTTGCATTATAAGGTTTTCTCTTAAACCCAGTGGACTTAGAGACTAAGTAATAATTCACTCCCACTGTTTGGGATCAGGTTAGGAGAGAGAACAGAACTATTGCCTCAGTTGACATCTATTTAGAGTGTGATAGCCTAACTTCAATTTGTGATATACAAGAAGGCAAAAGAACTATCATGTTTTTCAATGGCAGATCTGTTTCCCTAAATTTACAGCCAACGATGTGTGTGTAGGTGGTACCTAGATGCAGATGTGCCAGCTCACCGTGGCTCATAGTCCTGCAGTGAAGACAGACAGATGGTCTTTTTTTAACATCCAGATTAATTATTTCATAACTTCATCCACACTTGTGTTGTTGGCCTGGAAGTCAACTAGAAGATGGGATACTTCACATGCTGTCAGCATGCCAGAGAGGCAGCTCAAAAACCAGAGGGAGAGCTTAATTTTAAGCCCCAGCTAGGGGAAAGGTTAAGAAGAGTTCTGAGCTCAATTTATTCTTGAAGATCTTCTCAGGCACAGATAAACATGGGTTGATATATAGTTTCACTTACCCTCCGAAGTGATCAAGAGGCCAAGAAACACAGTCATTCTCTCTATGGTTGGGATGATAAAACCTCATGGGTTCTTATCTACAGCTGATTAACTCCTGCACCTCACATCAAGCACAGCCTCACTTTTTATCTTACTTAAATCTTGTGATATGCTTGCTCTTGAGCTATATACAGAAAATCAATCTTTACAAACACCTCAGTTTTGCAAACATTGCTTTCTGAGAGGAACGGTAAGTCTGCACTCTGCTGCAAGGAGCCAGAAGAGAGACCTTATGTATCTCTTGTTTTTCAGGTACCTTTAACCCCTGACATATATTAAAGAAAAGCCAAGAAAAGGTTGATAGAGAGTGAAACCTTGATGAAACTGCAATTGTGTCCCACAGCATCTTTGCAACCAAAAGGAGGATATGTGGATGGGATGGATGAATTGCAAGGTAGGTGAAAAACCACTGGGACCATTGGGCTTTTGAAGTAGTGGGAAACAAGGATTTGAGGTCTAAGTGGTGTCTGGAGCAAGTCCAATGAAAGCCACCAAGGTGGTGAGGGGTCTGGAGCATCTGGTGAATGAGGAGAGGCTGAGGGAGGTAGGCTTGGTTGGGCTGGAGAAGAGAAGGCAAAGAAGGTGCTGGATGCTGTCTTCCACTTCATAATCAGGGTAATGGAGAAGACAGACCCTAACTCCTCCCAGCAGTGCACAGAGGTCAAGGGACAAGAGGCCACTGTCACAAGCTGCAGCAGGGGCAATTGGGATTGCCTATGGGAACAAATTCTTCATCGTGGGAGGTCTAAAGCACTGGGGCAGGCCCTGGTGAGGCTGCGTAATTGTGGAGAGCTTAGCTGCGCACGGACCCCAACAACTTGCTCTTACTGCTGTTAGCCCAGGTTTGAGGCAAAGGCCAGATGAGGTGACTTCTAGGAGTCCCTTCCAAGCTAATTTTTCTATGATTTCTATGATTCTATTTACTTACAGAATGAGTGAGCAATTCATTTAAATTTTTACTCATAGTCACATTTCATGCCATTTTAGATGATCTTCATGTGGTGAAATATGTAGCAGAGTAAGACCTTGGGAAAGGATAAGAAGAAAAACTAAGCTATCATTTTCATTTTAACTTTAAATCACTGCTTTAAAAATGTGTGTCAGCAGATGTTTGGGCTTGATTTTGAACTTGTAATAATGACAAACCTTACTATGAAGGAAATGTGGATTTTCCCTGTCCTGGAAAGTTTATAGGTTGGCCTTAGGCAGAGAGTGACCGGTGGGACAGAGAGAAGTGGAGGGAAGGAGACAGTAAGACAGTAGCGGCAGAGAGCAGTCTCAGGAACCTATAACCGTCAGGTTTTTTGAGTGTTATGATGAAGGAAAGCCACAGGCGAGACTTCGGAAGGGCAGGAGAAGCGGTGGCTCCTCCGGGTGTGAACCAGCAGTGCAAAGCACAGTGGTGCTCGCCTGCAGGTTGTACGCTTGGTCATAGGAAACCAGCATCCTGGGCAAAGCATGTCTGATTTTGCCCATCTTTGATAATTTATTTGTGGATTTTCCCCCAGAGTAAGTAAATATAGCGTCCCCCCCTCCCCGCCCCCCGCTTCAGTGACTTCTTGGCCAGCCTCTTGAATCCAAAATGTGAAATTCATGCATTTTGGATGTACTTACATGTACAGTAACCCCTGTTTTCCAGTGTTTATAAATCAATGACATACCATAATTTTTCCTAGACTTTCATTCAATAAAATACTGTCTCCAGGAAAAGTTGTGCTAATTGAAGTAACAGAGGTCTGGAGGAAGCAATGTCCTGCTTATGCATCGGATTTATTGGATAATAATTGATTTGTGAGTCCAAAAGACACATGCCCCACCTGTTATTCAGGTGCCAATCTTACAAACGGATCTTGTTTGTCCAGGCTGAGAGTTACACACAGGCTGAGCAGTTGAATACACACGGATCAGATTGAAAGGCCTAGGCAAGAATGACGATTTCTATCATTTTCCACTTTCAAAATTGGCCCAAAAGTCTAAACCGGATATATTTTAAATTGCAATATATCTGTTGAGTTCCCCATTTCTGCAACAATACAATGGCCCGCAGAATGCATTTAAGCATTCCACAAACGAGACTGAAAGAAATCAGACGCAAGTAATCAGTAAATGCCAGACTAACGTTTACTGTATCCACCGACTTCTACTATTCATGCTTCGAGTCAATTTTTATTCTTGAAGTGCTGTTGAAGAGAAATCAAAACCAGAAATAGAAAGGCATAGACATAACCTGAATTTTTCAATGCAGCACCATCAAACAAAACGGTAACAAAAGCTGTCATTCAAGGACTCTTCTGTTTGTTAAAGCATACTACATCTTTGAAAATACAGTACATTTTAGTGTCAGGCTCTTAGTTTGAAAAGCTCCCTTTAAGTAATGTTATACTTGTCTTGTACAGCTAGATCAAGCCTTCGTGCAATCACCGTAACAAGCAACTTGCTATGACAAGCGAGATCCTTGCTTCCAGAAAACAGTGCGATAGAGGCTAAAGCAGCGTACAATTATAGGTCTCCATTTCATTTTTATGCAATTACCTTCAGTTCAGCTGTGAGTCCATCTACATTATGTCTTTTATCAATTTAATGTTTGCACAAAGTGTCTAAAGAAATAAAGATTATGCCAGGCCAGCATAAAAAGAAAAGTGGTTAGCACTTTTTTTTTTTCTTTTGTAGTTTGTTGCTGCATGGAACAGTAGTAGGTTGAGAGTTTGGAACAAATAAGTGGAGCCAAATAGGCTTTAAAAATGTATTGTGTACAACTGATATTATTTATGATTTACTGTTAAATGAGAATGTGAAAAAAAATTAAATTACAATTAGAGATGGGCAGAGGGTCAAACTTTGTTATTGTCTTTTAAGAGCCTGTGTTCAGCTTCAGATATTCACAAATGTCTGTGTTTTTAATGTGTATAAATCATCCACTGAAGTGAATTAAAAGGGAAAAATAAGTGTATCACGATGAAAAAAGCTCATATTATTCACTGTTAGACTGCGAGGGAGAGGGAGCTAGAGGTAAACCCCCACAGTGTGGCATTTTTAAATAGTATCATGAAGTAGCAACTTTCTTCCTCATACGAGGAAGCTGGGGCTTGCCTTGGCTGCTGCAGTAGACCCATGTTCACCCATGTTTGTATTAAAGGTAGAGATAGTCTCAATACTCACATGAAATTTTTATTTTTGTTAAGGTGGGTGATTTGAGTGGCTGACTACAGTGTCTAAATTCATAAAGGCACAAAGTAGATCACTTACTTTCCACTGATGCCAGTCCCAGATGCCCCTGGTTAATAGTGAGGAGCAGTGATACCAAGACTGGCATCTAGGGTAGGTCCCCTGATATCTTTTTCTCTTCATTGGCTTAGGCACAAACCAGGGTCTTGCAGCCCTGGAGAACAGGATGCTGGCGTTTCCTAGCACACTTTTGAAATTGGCTTTTAGACAGTGGCATATAAGGGATGTAAGTCTGGTTTTAAGGGCCAGCAGAGGTAAGAGATGTTCTATTCTGGTGGATGAGGACTGCAGCAACATGGGTAATGCCAAAGAGCTGTTTGGAGCAACTGGTTAGGGGGAGTTGCCACTGAAAGAGGAGGAGAACTGATCTATCACCCTATGTAGGGCTCATGTGCATCTTACAAGCAAAGGACAAGGGAGCCTGTGGCTCTACCTGCCAGTGGCGTTTGTTCCCAATCCATCCTGGCAGTGGCCCTTTGCCTCACACCCTTGTGACAAGGAGTCCCAAGGGTTAATGGTGAACTACATGGAAAACTCTAGCAGTTTAGGATGTGTAACTTTTTAATTTCACCGTGAGGCATCTTCGTGTATCAGTGCAGCAAAAGAACCAAAGGAACACCTGGCTGATCTTCCTGCCATTTATTATTCCATTCACTGCTATCACTACCTGTCTATTTAATATATCACATGCTTGTCACTAAAAGAGCTGTGTGCCATGTCCATTCAGTCCTGAGATGAAGCAGGCAGAGCTACATCAGACCTGATGGATGATAACTTGTAAGTATGAAGGCTTGAGCTGAACTCTCTTGGTTTGAAAAGACTCATAGTAAAATGAAACCCAAGCCCCAGGTTTCAATGGTCATGCTTCAAAAAAGGAAAAGTAAAAAGAAAAACAAAATACTTTTTGTTGCCAGTCTACAGGACACAATTTGTCTGCCAGCAGCAGTGGGAAGGGATGCCAGGGGTATCTCTGCATGGTGTGACACATGCACGGGGCCAGCAGCTTACCTGGATGGTCCTCGCTGCTCGGCGTCACCCCAGGAAGCGCCGGGAGAGGCAGGGAGCTGGTGCAGCTGTCTTGGTGGAAGAACAAAACAACATCGCAGAAGGACAATGTAAATAGATGTGGTTTGGCACATGTATCACCCCCAGCCACTTAGTGACAGTCATTGACTTCAGGAGTTGTTGCTTTGGGGGCAAATAGAAGTGAGTGTTCTTCCTTGCTGGGGGAGGTTACGTGGGATGGTGAACTGTATCTGTTACCCTCTGTCTCATTGCTGAAAAGGAACTCCAAAATAAAACAAATTGCTAAGGGAGAAAGTTTCATCTGGGAAGACGGTAAGAGGTTCACTGACAAACACAGAAGTTCCTGTTTCAGGTAGATGCAGAAAATTTGAGGGTTGGGATGTCTGCAGTGAAATGTGGGGCATCATCCATGCCCAAACACCCCAGAAATCTTAGATGAGATTCCCAGATCATCAGCAAAGGACAAGAGAGGAAATTGCAGGCCATACTCCAACCTCTATGGCTTAGCCATCTTGGTGGAGAAGATGCCCGTGGTCCTCATGGTGGCAAGCCCATGTCCCCACATGGGTGCTGAGCTCCTCCACCTCTGCTGTGTTTGCCAGACCATCCACTCCACGCATAGGACTTGGAGGCTTAAATCTTCCATCTTTCTCTCTCCCAGGGTCAGGAAGGCAGGGGAGGGGGTGTGGGACCATCCCTACAGTGAGTGCAGCAGATGGAACAAACTCCCTAGGAATTGCCTTCATCCACGTAGGAGTGGCCAGAGGGAGACTGAGTGTCACATAGTGCTTTCATAGTTTCGTGCCCATTACATTTTGCTGAGCTCAGGCATAAGGATACAGGGGATTTAGAGGCTGTTTATTTTTGTCCTAAGGAAACAGGAAATAATACACAAGGCTATAAATATACATTGGGCTTCATATGACATCATGAACTTGTGCAAGTGCTTCTCTTCTGATTTATGATGATGGACTGGTAATTCACAGGAGCTTTGGGTTTACTTTATTTTGCTGTTGCAGTAACAAAGCTAATGGTGCAATCCCGGGAGGGAGTATTCTATCAATAGTGAATTTTTGACCTCATTGCATGCGTTTTAACTTTATGAATTAGTGACCCAGCTGACTGTAAAGCCTTCTATAGGCTTATTATAAATCTATCACAGGACTGGCAAAAAATTTTGGCCTGGATCCTAAACTCTGACAGGCATGTGTTGACGGACTGCATAGCAAGCACTTCCACTAATATTTCTCACTAATTACACCATATATTAAGAAAAATGAACGAAGCCAATGTTTATATGCAGCTTTAACTGCTTTTGATATAAGAAAGCAACACAATCCCTAATAAATTTTCACCTTCAACATTTCTATTCATTATAATTTTTACCATGATGAATGAAGTTAGAACTGGAGAGGGAGGGGGTACATCTTGAAATCTGTTCAGTGAATGACTGAATTTACTTCCCTTCCCCAACTTGTGTTGAGGAAGGAGGGAACAGATGGACACAGGAAGAAGAGGGAGGCGAGTGCGGAACGAAGGAGATGGGTGAGGAACAGATGGAGTCGAGGGAAAGCGAAGAGGAGAGTCAGCAAGGATGGTAAGAAAGTTTTCCACTTGACCTTGAGTTGAAATGAAGGTCTGCATACGCCATGGGGCAGCTAGATTTTGGGATGCATCCTTTTTTTTTCCTCTATGGCACTTCTGTCTCAAAGTCTTGTGGGCCATCCCAGGGGATCTGCAGAACCAGAACCTAGGTTTTCTTGAGGGGACGGCTGCCGCAGAAGGGCGTCTGCACTGTGTTCAAGTCCCATAATGGTAATGGCAGAGGAGAAATGTGTGCAAACGCCATACCCAAAACGGGTTGGGGTGTGGTAAGTCTCCCAGGCATCCCAGCCAACCCAGAAACTGGAGCTTATGATTTTGAAGAGCTATCCTACGCCCTGTTTTTAGGAGCCAATGGCCAAAATACTCGAAGTGATTTATGATTTTACCTTCTTAAAGTAAGACATTTGAGATGGCCTGATTTTCAGAATATGCTGAGCATCTGCGTTTTGAGGTGTATTGAATTATATAGCCCTAATCACTAGTAAGTCCTGGAAAATCTTGATTATATTCTTAATTCTACTAAATTGCCTGCATATAGTCCATTGGTTCTGGCTTTGCTAGCTGAAGAATGGAAGAGGTGAAAGTTAAATATTGGCCATGTGTGTCGTTCCCTTTGAAGAAAATGGGATCCATGTGCCCTCACCTAACAGCAAAGTTTGGCCCCAAATGTGATTTCACAGCTGGGCCCTAACTTCAGGAATGCCAAAGCACTAAATGACTCAATTGGAGTAATCTGATCAATGCTGTATTTTCACTGTGGATTTAAATTGCATACACAGCAAGAGCAGAGTTCGTTTTCTTCTCTCTCAAAATCACTTTGCTCTGCACATTTGATAGCATAAATACGAAGTTTTGCTCTCATCACACAAATAAGTGAAATGGCAGAAAACGTATGTCAAATAAAATGCACAACATTACGTCCTTTTTACTTTTTGGAGGCTGTTTAAGAAAATGGCTTCATTAATTTTGACTGAATAAAAGGTTCCTTTAAGGGGTTTCAATAGGTGACATGAAAAATGTTAATACGAATGATCAAGACAATGGAGGTTAAAACTGTTTTGAAAATATGTTTCTTTTATAGATCTCAGCTGTTGGAAGAGTTACAGAATAAATATACGGTAGTGCTGACATTCAGTGCTGTTTCATCTTAGCAAAAGAGTTTTAATAAAGAAAATTCTTTTCAAGGAATGCTTTCTGCAGCCAGTCTTCAAAAAGAGGTTTTCCCCCCTCCTAGTTTAATAAAATTAAAGTAATTTATGTCATATTGATATGTCGATATGTTTTTCAATAAACTTTTTCACAGAGATTTTTTTAAAAATTCTCTTCACTTTAAAAATTATAATTATATGTCTTCCTCCCACTTTGAAAATGGCACAAGGTGCTCATTTGCAGAGCTCTACTGTTCAAATCTTCACTGAGAATAGAAATGTCATGACTCAGTTAACAATGCTTTATTATTCACATTGATCTTTTTTTACAGTGTTCTTTATCTCAAAAACATTGTAAATCAGATATCTTCCTCCCACTCTTTTGTTCATTTGCAAATTTTTATTATTCTAGTTTAAAAAAGCAATGGAGTGTCAAGAGTCAGTGTATATTGTTTATGTTCTTTTTTGCTTTAAAATTACTTTTAACTATAAAAA
Source organism: Dromas ardeola (assembly GCA_013398915.1). Classification (NCBI taxonomy): domain Eukaryota; kingdom Metazoa; phylum Chordata; class Aves; order Charadriiformes; family Dromadidae; genus Dromas; species Dromas ardeola. The sequence goes on along the minus strand of VYZM01002469.1, from coordinate 659,646 downwards.
GTAAGATGTACAGCAGGAAAAAAAAAAGCTGGATTTAAGGATGCTTAAAAAAGAATTGAAGGGATCAGTGAGAATTTTATGTTGTTCGCTTACACGTTAGAGTTGTAACGGACTTTGCAAGAAGGGGGACCAAATACTTTATGAAAAGGTTTTTATGTGCTAATTCCAAAGTCCCTATGGCATCAGACATCATCATCCGCATTAGACACCGGACATAATTCATGCTCTCAACGAACACAACAGCAAAATTCACAACTGCTTTTGTAGTGTGTTCACTGGCTGGTTTACAGGTGCCTGCCCAGAGACCTGCACTCTCCATCGCTCTGTGTCAGAGCTTGGCGCCAAGTCCTCAGGAGCCCTCGGCTGATAAAATCCAAGATAAATCACCGGATTTTCGCAGGAACTTCACAGCTTTGGTATCGAGTGTTAACTGCAGCAGAAACATAACCTCAGCTGGTCAACAGGCAATGCGGTCGCTGAAACCCATGGGCCAGGGTGTGGGATACAGCCGTGCATCCTCCAGGAGATCTATGCCAGAGCCCCCAGGGTTCATTTCTAGATTGGATTTACCGAATTCTCCTTCAGCCACTGTTTTCTTTCCTACCATGTTTTTCTTTAGGTCTGTATTTATGGCCTGGCTGTTGTGACTGTATGAAATGGCCTCCATGAAATAAATCCATTATAGTAACTGGGGTTAGTCCAGAGAGCAGCAGCATCTCTTGGCATGTCATGTACTGCTTGCTGATAGGTCTGGGTTTTTTTTTTTTGCCTGTTTTGAATTAATTTACTCCAGTTTATGATCAGGGCATCCTGCACCCTGTTGTTGCTCCAGCAGTTCTTGATAGAGACCATCCTCTCTGAGGGTCTCCGAGAGGGAGTGGCTATTTCTGAAGTTGAATTTAAGCCCCAGACTGGGTTTTTGGATATTGTAGGTGGCGCGTGGCTCTATCACATGAAACAGTCCTAAAAAGCTTTTGTAAAGAAAAATAAAGTCTTCTTTCCATATTCTTTTGTTGCTTGCTTTCTTTCTGTTTCAAGACTCCGCTCTCCTGACATTTTGCTAAAAGGTATAATTAAACAAACTCAGAGCGAGTAGGTCTCAAACTGAACCCACACGGAAGACACAGAGCCCTGTCCTTCCCCCTCCAAGTGGAGGGCTAAGCATCTATCTGCTCACCCCGGCCACCACAGGGCCCTGCCAGTCCCCGTCACCTTCCCAGGCAGCAAGGATTCGGGATGTGCAGCGGCACACAGAGCCCCCAAGGCCACCCGGCTGATGGGGCTGCATGGACACCCCCCGTGGATGCTGGGGCAGGGCCATCCCAGCGCTCCCGAGCAGCTGCTTGTTGTATTGCGGGGATAACTCGAAACTCTCAAATTCCCTTTATTCCCCACTGCAGAGTGTGAAACTGGAGATATTGATGCGTTATCTTATATGAATAGATCACATTGTTTTCAAATTAAAGAAAAATCAAACCTTATCATTATTATTATTGTTGTTATTATAGTCCTTGCCTCGACAGCACTGCGGCATTAATTCAGTCTTCCTTCCTTGCTCTCACCCCATCATTGAGGTTAAGATTGTCTGCCAATATGATCAAGTTTCAGAAACAAAATTCTAACCAGAACAGAGTAGCCAGAAGTGGACAGGCCATTATTTAATACGTTTGCACAGTAAGTAAAGGTAGGTCTCACCCACGGACATGCTTGTGTAATTGCTCACTCTGTTTAGTTTGGGAAATTTATAGGTAATGTAAACCAGAAAATACTGAGTTTATTACAAAAGAATTTTTTTCAACATAAACCTCTGTGTCATTAAATTTAGAAAGCACATAAAATTCTCGGTTTTATTTTTGGTAAGCACTATCTATTGAAAAGTGAAAATATCAGAGGGATCTCTAGGCAGAATTTGTGAGCTTCCCAATGAAAAGACAGTACAGTGCCTTCCTTTTGCATCCCAAGGTCTTCGGCAACTGTGCCACTTTCTGAATGACACTGAAGTTATGTGCCAAGAGTTCTTTCCCAAAGCAGGTATTATACGTGGTTATGGTCACAAAGATATCCTTGCACAGCATTAATGCCAGAGGAGCTCTGAGGCTGTCAGCATTTTGATTTGGTAGGGCGAAACACCATCAAAACCACATATATTCTTAACATATATCCAAACAGTTTAAATGCTGTCAGACAGAGCTGCAAATCACAGAAGATGTAGCATTTCTCATAGATGGTCCTTAAAGTTCTACTCCAGGTAAATTGGCATGTGATATGACTACAAAAAACCACATCTTCTAATAAGTTATAAACACTTTTCTTTGATTCAAATCCAATAATGAGTGGCAATCTGTGAGAGTCTTACCCTTCTAGAGACTTTCCCAGGAAATACTTCAATTTTTTTCTCTCTCATCTGCACGTCATACTGGAATACAACTGGGAGCTGGACTTGTCCACTACAGCAAACGTTATTAATCTTATTACCATCTGAACACCTCTCCGGGTGCTGCTGAGCAGCTTTTGCTGGTCCGTGCTGGAAAAACCATTTATTTAGCTCCTTAAGGGCCTGATCCAGTATCAGCAGATGTCAACGGAAAGACTTCCATGGATCTCAACTGATCAGGATCCAAAATAACCTCCGGTATGGTAGCCTTCTCTGTGTTTCTTTGCTCTTTTCCTCAGAAAGAGTCATAGCCAAAGCAATTAGGAATATCTGAAGTAGAAGATGTATCATGCTATACATCATTTCACGAAACATTTTTTTCCTGGGGGACACCGAAGTTGCAGAACATGTATTCTGGGGGGCACACAGATGACACCCAGTGTTTCTTAATTATATAATAAGTACTTTTAGGACGGTGTAGTCTTGCCGGCTCTGGCAAAGGCAAACATGGTAACTGTTCTGCTCACAGTATTAAATACACTTCACTTGCTATGCAGTGGAAGGATGTGTTTAAACTCGCAGTCTATCACTATTCCTGGATAGTGTAGGAGAGTCCAGGAACACTCAAGATGTCTTTTCCTGTGTATATTAACTTGCTGAGAAAAAAAATAGTGTTCTTAGAAAACATGAATCTTACGGCAGAAGAAAGTTTCCTTCATGACTGTGCTACAAAGGTTTCCAAACAGCTGCTTGTTCATTTGGGTGCATGAAATATTAGGTTCAGCCTGCTCACAAGTGCAAACACGTAATTTCTTCTCACTGTGGCACCTTCACTGTGGTCATTTCCACCTGGCTTTGTAATGTTGGCAAGGGCAGTACTAGCACAATGTCTTCACTGTTTGAGCTTTCAGAGGAGAGCTGTGGAGTTCCTGTGACCTCGGTGAAATGCCAGCCTGTTTGTCCTGCCTTGCAAGGAACCACAAGGAACCTGAAGAGTTTTGCTGGTGTCCGATGTGAGCAGTGAACACCAGAGGTTTCAGGTGTTGCTAGGTGGTAGGTCAGCACACTCAGGGATCAAAGGGTTGGTTGGGTGACCTTCAGCTCACTGAGCTCGCCAAAGCCGCGAGAACAGAACCCCTCATCTGCCCAGGCAGGGGGGTGGGTGAGAACTCAACCCTCCCCTCAACGCTTCCTCACGGCAAAACTTTCATGGAAGCTTTTGCTCAAGGCTCAGGCATACAACCCCTTCCAAGCAAGGAGGTCACAGCCCAGGCCCTGAGAGGAAAAAGTGAGTGTCAATGAAATGGAAGAGGTGTCACTGTTTTAACACTGAGATTAGGCAAAATCTAACCCCCATTAATCCTTCAGAGCAGGGCCTCCAGTTTGTTCTTTTTTCAGTCTATTCTGTATTCAAAGCAAGTACATTTTTTCTGTCACTATACCGCTATTGTTAACAACTATAAATGTATTAAAAACACAGGGGCATTTTAGTATGTGTATTGTGCATAAGAAATATTGTTACATGACAAGCTCCAATTGGCAAGTGAAAAGAGGTTTTATTGAAGGAAATAGCAGTAGCAAACAGTGAACTATGCAGAATAATGGTAATTGTTCCTTTAACATTGGCAGCGCGCGTTCACTTAATATGACTGCTCCTCTGTCTCTGCCTCATCCAGACCCAGAGGACCTGTTAGACAAGCAGGCAGCCACCTCTCTCTGGGATCAAGCTGTCAATGCAAACTTGCTTTCTTTCTATTTCTCGGAGCTAAGCTATACCCCCAGAGCTCCCAAAGCTTTTCCTGAGTGAAAGCTTTAAAAAAGCTCCATTCTAAATTACATCACACGAGCTGTTCTCTTCAGACTGACAGAACAAAAGCGGGGGGGGAGAAATGCCAAAAGTACCATCTGAATGACTTCTGAGTTGCACAAAATGATTTACCTCCTCATGCTTTATCAGAGCAGACTAATGTCGTCTTGACCTTGCCTACCAAACCCCCAGCAGTGTCCTCTAACTAGCAGAGAAAGTTTGCATCATCCATGTTTGCAACACATATAACTACAGAGCTGTTGGGTGCAGTCTTTTTGCTTGCAACAATGGGGTCTTGGGTGCCCCATTAAGAAAGGTCCTAATGGGGCCATGGTGCTTTCTAAACTTTTTTAGATGACGTGGTGTCTAACACAGCCAGTTCATTGCTACTGGAAGAGACCAGCCTGTGGGTGCTGCAGAGCCTTGTGTGTTCACCCTTTAAACATGGACATCCCAATCAATGGTCATAGTGAGGACTGCTGAGGGCCACTGCCAAAATCTGAGAGGTCTCTCAGGTTGGCTCCAGCTGGGACTCTCCAATTAAAGGTCGTCATCATCAGAAGTAAAGGGAGCAGATAAGCATTACCAGCTTCTGCTGGGCTTGAATAGGAAGAAGATATTGGCCTATATCCCCCTTCCAAAGGCTGTCAGGTGGTACCAATTGGTTAGAAAACCCACACTCAGCAAAACATCCTCAGCTGGGAAGGGAGGGGGCCATAGGCCTTTCACCTTCTTCAGCAGATAAGTAAAGGTAAGACGAAGAGCACAATATCATGGCTGTTCTTCAGGTAAGGTATGGAATCAGGAGTCCTTGTAAGTGGCTAGGTGTCAGTTTGGGGGTTGCCTGATCCCAAAGTAATCTACTGAGATCCTGCAAATAGACACAAGCAGGTTCTGCGTGGCTCATAGGCTGGCCCTTTTGGGATTCTTACTCAATTTTCATAAGAAAGTGGTTGTGTGGTTAAGAGCTTGTTATCCTCATGCTCAAAAGCTTGTAGGCTTAGCCTACAACACTTGTTTTGCTGTTTTGAGTAAACCTTAAAATGTTTAAGTCATTAATATATAGAATAGTCTCATTTTAAACATGGCCTGAAATCTGAAACAGATGATGGGCTAGTATTAAGGCAAAAAATGTTACTCACGATCCCTATGGAATTAGAATAATTGAGCTTGTTTTCTTGCATGAAAGGGGCAACTTCAGTAGTTGCAAAGATATGGAGCGATGCCCTATGTACTGTGGGGTGAGGGAGCTGAGAAGGTGGGGGACTTAACTGAGCTTCCAAGTGGCTGTAGGATGGGGCTGTCCAGTTCTGGAAAACAAGAATGGGAGAGGAAGACTTGACTAAGGAGGAAAAGCTCCTCAGCTGGTGAGGGGCTTTGTTATCCCCCATAGGCACCAGTGTTTTGTAAACTACTCAAATCAGTATTGTTACTGGAGGAAAGAGAAAAGTCAAGGTACTGGGGCTGGAGACTTAGTTCCCTAATTAACTTCACAAATACGGAAAAAATATATCTTACTAGGAGCTAGGGTATACCTCTTCCCCTTAGGGATGCAGTGTCCTCTGGCTCTCATTGAGATGATTTCCTTCCCGCCCCCCCCAGCCTCAAACCCCTGCAGGGGACACAGCCAGTTTTCCTGTGGTCAACACAACTTGTCTTACACTGAAGAGCAAAGACTGCCCGAGGATCCTGACTCAGTGATGCAGAGTTCATCCCTGAATTGCTGGTGAGTAAAGCTTACGTTTTTTTGCTATGCCTTTTTGTTGGCTCATGTCTGAGTTGTCTTCGTGTACCCGGTCAGTGAAATGGCTCTGCCCTGATCCGTGAGGGACCATCCTAATGCCCATTGAAGCTGATGGAAATGCTTGGCTTCAGGGCATAATATATCAGGTGTTGTATCTGTTTTCTAAGTCAAATCGTGAAAATCTTAATTAGGCGAAATCTTCATTAAAATAATTGCAACCAAGGAAAACACTGGTAATGAACCTGAATACAGACCTCATCACTGTATGCTTCATCACATCCCTCTTCCTACCAATGGTACATATGAAGGTGCTGGTCTTTCAGTTTTTGAAGCGAGCAGAGTAAGTTATTCAACATAACCACTATAAGACATACAGCCTAGTTTTCTAAACCATGGTTTTAGGATATGGTGGGGGTTCAGGTTCATCTGGCCCATCTTTATTTTTCTGTTGCAGCATGGCAATACTTCATATGCTTTAGGTATATTAGGGCTTTGCAGTGGCTTTCACCACCGTGGTGCCTGAGTATCTCAAAATCGATAATGACGGCAAAGCAGAAAACTTCATGGTGTCTGTAGCAATACACGTTTCTCATTTGCTTGGAGGGGAAGACATAGGTCTTACCTAAATGACTGAATACTTGGATGGCGTTGTGATCCCACTGGATGTGGGATTTTGTGCCACACAGGGGTCACTCCAAGAAATAACGTTCTGCAATTTCTCCAGTAAATCTGGATTTGGGTGCGAACTATGAAAAAAAAAATGCTAGCCTACCTTGTAAATCTGAAGTTGTGTTTGTAATAGTGGCAACTAGAAGTTTGCTTGCTTATAAAATGAGGCAAATACGATCTGGAAATAATTTTGAGACATCAGGCAGGGTACCATGGTCCTATTTCCAGGCTCTTCATTGAAGCATAGCTGGCCTTTCAGCAGGACAGCAGCAAAGCTCCCCATGGCATGGGGACAAGCGTGCTTGTAGGCGAAGGCTTGTGAGCCTCTGACAGTGGCACAAGCAAGACCTGGAGTCCCTGGGGCACTGTGTGGCTGAGAAGAGATTAATTTGCTTATGCCACTGTGCAGACAACACTACCCTCCACTCCTACCCTGCAGTGATTCACATCCTGTATTGCTCTGCCTGGTACACTGCTACGTGCTTTGGGGACGTACGTAGTGAATTACTTGCTCTCATCTGGACCAAGGTCCAGAAAGCTTACTTAGAAACCTGTAGATAACTCTTCTCTCGTTTCTTCTACAAGTATGTGTAAGCCAAGCTTTACGGTCTCTTTGAGCTTTACAAAAAAGAGAACACAAACATTTGCCTCTTTCCATGTGTTTGTTTCAAGCTGTGATTCTTCTGGGAAGTGTGATTTGTTTATGTCTTTCCATAACAAATGACAGTGGTTAAGGTTGCATCTCTGCCAACCTCTTTCAAAGTGGTTTCAAGTAGTTTACTTAAAGAGGGATTATTTCATCTGCCACAGCATTTGAGGCAGCTCTGAGGTAGTGTCCAGCTTGCACGGAACAAGACCACTAAACATTAGCTTGAGGCAGGAAATTTAAGGTCCAATAGACAGTAGGACCACAAGAGCATAGACTGATAGTTTGCAAGTGTGCTGCACCTGAAGAAAAAAGAAATTGCTTGATTTTTCCTTTCCTGATGGTAGCAGAAAGACTGGAAAAGGCTAGCAATATCAACTGCCTGTTGGAGGTGATGACTGCTTAAATGCTGGCTGTCCCTCAATGGGTGCTTGCACTAACCATTTAATTCTCGTGCGCCTCAAAAAATCCCCTACAAGGCAGGGACATGTAGAGTTCCTGATCATACGTGATTGTTTAGGTGCTGAAGTCATGTCTGTAAGTTAATATACGCTCTGTAAATGCAGTTGTCAATGTTTTGTGGTTGCTTTGTTCAGCTTCAGAGAGAATCTTAAATTTTTATGCGGCAAACTTCTACAGCTATTACAGCTTATGGTCACTAGTTAGCTACAGCAGGAGGGTCACACTTTGGAAACTAGTTTTTTTCCAGCCTGTAGGTTTCCTCCTCCTTCAAGTCTGTTTTCTACTCTTGCCAGTACCCTGCCTTCTGTTTAAAAGCATTAGTAATACCAAATAAAGCTAAAGATGCTCGTTATAACAACTAAGTTGTTTCCTTTTTAATCAGAGCACATGCTTATGCCAAGTTTGGCATGAAGAATCTGTGTATGTGTCTGGTTTAGGGCACAGTAAGCTGATCATTTGTTAGAAGACTGATGCATTACATATAATTTTGCTTTTAGTTGTACAATTTACTGGGAGGTTGGTATGAGCATTGGTAATCTAATTTTTGCTTCGTTGGAGGTGGCGGAAATACAAAGAATGGCAAATAAAAGGCTATTTCCATGTGTGCTGAATTGTGGTTTGGTGGCAGCAGTTGTCTTGTAGCTAAGTGGCCATCAAACCCTTTTTTGGGATGGCAATAAACTTTAAAAAATCTTCAGAAAATATATCAGTTTTCAAAAAAGTAAAGAAAGATGCAGCAATTATTGTGACACAGGTTTGCAGGCTGTTTCTGATTATCCTTTTGGCTGGAGAGCAGGGGTTTCTAATTGTAAGGTTAAGGAATCCTTTTTATCTATCTCTTGCCTCCTAATCCTATGCTAGACAGTATTGTTTTCTGTGCCTTTTGTCTTCTGGGGAAGGAGACAATCTCTGGCTCATGCAAACATCTTGTTAAAGTCTGCTGAGGATTAGGGGGTGTGACAGTTTTCTTGCTGAGCCTTTTTATTGGGGATTTTTATGCCTGCTTTTCTGGGAGGTCTTTGAAATGTCTTTTATGTAGCAATCATTTCACTCTTTCTTTGTTGTCTCAAATGTTGAGGCTGTATTCTTCTCATCTGTTCCTGTTTGTATTCCATACTAGCTGGTCATAACAGTTTAGCTTGAAACTATCATCGTGCTGCGTGCTTCTGAATTTCAGGAGTGCTGCTCACTGCTGCAGGACAATGGCAAGTTTGAGCTTTATTTTAGGGCATCTGGAGCTTTAGCATGGTTGCTTGGTCTGAAATACTGTTAAAGAGGTTCTAGATGGAAAAATAATAATCTAGGAGTTGAACATTTCAAGTGTCCACAGTTAGACATAGGCATTTAAAAATGTTCCTGCTACGAGATAGGTCCCCCTTAGGGTGGAGTTCATTACCAGCTGTCTGGTATGATAGGTGTTCAGGCTGGTCTAAACTCCTACAATAATAAACGGAAGAGACAGGCCTGCCTGCTGGCAAGTCATCCCATCTTGGCAGAAGAGTTTAAACCAGGGAAAAAATTGTTCTTTGGATGACTTGTCCCTGTTCTCACCCCCCTGCAGTCGCCTACAGACAAAATATAGGTAACTACCTACACCAGAAACCAAACTTCTAGGTAACTAAAGTTAGAAAATACAAAGACTAATCCTGGCCAAAGAAATCAAAGAACTTAGCTTTTCACAAGAAATTTGGAAAACATTGGTAATTCCACATTTCAGTGTCAGAAAGCTGTGGGGTTTGTCAATATACTTAAGTACAGGTAAAACAAAAGATTTTGCTTCCTAAAGTTTTTATTAAATCACTGCTTCTAGGTCTTGAGTGCCTATCTTAAGACACATGGACTTCTCATATCACTTTTTGAATGATATAGTAAGCACGTTATTGCCGGTTTCCCACAGTGCTTATTTCTGATGCTGTGTAAGCTCAGGTACCAGCTGGGGAGATCCCAGGTTCAATGTTAAGCGAGGAGCCAGGGTTATGTGGTCTTGCTGATAATGAAGGTACCAGAGGCAGGTTTCTGCGACATTTGTATGGAAAAAGTAGTTGCGTCACCTTCCCCTGTGAGAAGATTAAGGTAAAAATTGTGGTTTTGTGATGTCCTTACTAAAAATAAGTAACTAATGTGTACAAGATGCCATTTCAATTGTTTAATCTATCTAAACCCTTATTTATTTCGCTAAAGAGCGTAGCGTATCTTTACAGAGGAAGAAGCTACCTGCTTAGGTGTTTATCTTTTTTTTTCTCCAATAAATACCTTCCTAAAAGCTATTTTTTGTCTCCTTATCAAAAATTTGCCCCATGTAACACAGCATTTCCGCCTGCCTTTGCTTGCAGCCTCTCTAGCCTAATTTTTAGTGTCTAAAGCCATATATATTGTTCCATTTCACACTCAACCACAAAATCCACTCTTCCAGATATGACCTCAGTTTATTTTATTTCGCATGTCTTTTTCTTAAAGTATTTTATACATAGCATAATATGCAATGATACGGCACTGATGTTTATCAAAATTGTTTCACACTGTACTTATTTCTATTCCTGTCTGTTGGATCAAGTACAATATAGCTGCAGATTAATACCACCTTTTAAAATAGGTTTAATGTGTTTATTTTCTTAACACATTCACTCCATCCACTAACTTGTTATATGGATTATATTTAATGGGAATCTTGTGGGACTATCAAAGGGCATTTATTTTCTATTGAAATAACAATTAAGATAACACGCAAACTAATATAGTAATCAAATAAACCTGACAAATAACAAAAACTTTTTTTTAAAGCTGCAGAGGCATGCTAACAAATCTATTTGATCAATATATGGGATGTGAAAAAAGAGGAGACAAGATTGACTGATGAATAAAATGGAACTGACACAAATAGGCTGACAGCCAGTCGCAAGTCTCTTTAGGGCAAATGCAATTAACTTAGAATAATAGACTCAAATTTGATGGTTAGAAATGCATTTTTATTAACAATCACAGCCTGAATCATTATGCACTCTTATGAATAAAATTGTAGTTATCCTGAAAGTCTGTGTATACATGTATGCATGTACATACAAAAAAGCCTTGTTGGAGGAGAGCTTTATTTTTGTGACAGAATAGATGTATGCGATTTAAAATATAAAGCATACACAAGTCTAAATCTAAATATTCAAACCAGCAATACAAAAATCACATATGTGGTATGCTAGTGTTAATAATAAAGGCAATAAGCATCGGTCCCAGGACGGCTTGTTCTTTTGGGATGTGAAATTGCAATCAGGGATTTACAGATTTCATTCTGAGGCAGAGAAGTCATTACTAGAAACATAAGCTCATTCTCTTTACTTTAATAGCTATTTTAAATCATTCATTTAGAAAATACATTAACTATTTATTGTATAGGCAGTACACTTCTATTGGCATTCCATTTTCATGCCTTTTTATAATCCTTTTTAACAAATTATTTTATTAAAAGAAGATTAGAATTAGCAAAAGAATCCTACCAATTTTTGAAAATGCTACTCTTGAAGAAGGATATTTCCCATTATTAACAGGTATGCAGTATTAAAACTTTAAAGGGAGGGAAGATATTCAATTGCTAATGTGTCCTTTTTCTTTTGACCTTCATTGCAGAGGCTGATTGCTATTTGTAAATTACTTTCAAAATTACTAATCTCATTTAATTTCTGAATAAATACATAATCTTCTTTTTTCCCCAAAAAAATCCTTGGGATTTAGATGTGAAAAGAGCCGTCTATAGGACATGTTATGGTGCAGACGTCTCTTATTTGTGGGAAAAGATAAAATACACCACTTAATGCGGAGGAACTCTACGCTGTATTAGTGAAGTATAACATGAATACAAAAACCATGATATACCTGCGATGCTTGGTGCTTAAATATCTTGAGAAAAAGGTGTGATGGTAGGAAATAAAACTGCCCTGGAAATGATTTAAATCCAGTGTTCTCCAGCTCAGTGTCCTTGGTGGACCACTGGCTGGCCAGGGACAGGGTAGCAGCAAAACATGATGCTCTGTAGCTGCCTATAGCATGAAGAAGCTGGTGTAAAACGTCATTGTTATTCTCAGACAGTTTCTGGGGTTGCTGAGCTGGATCCAAGAAGCAACCACACTTGGTTTTCTCCACTTTGAAGGTGGTTTTAATCCTCCCCATTTCTCAGAAGTGAGAAGTGCGCAGATGTAGTGGGAAAGCAGACTGTCGAGTGCCTGGTAGGGGAGAGGCCCCTGGAAACCACTGAGAACAGGGATAGTGTGTGGTTGGGGAACAGATTTTTCTGGTAAATACCTGATGTCTGGGGAATTTGTAGGCTGCCATTTTGGTTTTCTGCCTTGAATTAGCCCTAAAGTCATTGCCGTGAGGGAAAAACTCAAGAACTCCAATGGTTGCTGGAGACTTTCCATGTGCTGCTTTTTTTTTTTTCTCCTCTCATAATCTATTCTAGATATTCACAGCAGCCCACCACAACACTTCCTGAGCTGGCTTCTTGAATAGCTGATATTGCCTAATCTTAGAGGTAAGATGGATGGGTCACATGTTGTTCTAGCACCGCCAAATCTGGTGTGCGCCTAAAAAGGGAATAAACCTGTTGGGTCTCGCATAGTTGTTTTACTTTGACACAGAAATTGCTGCAAAATGCTCAGACTTGGACTGCTAAAGATTTCTCACAGGTCTGCGTTTGGTGTAGAGGGAGTTTGAGTAGTCAAATTTATGTTATCTATTCAATTCCTCCTTACCATGTCTGTAGATGTGTCACTGGAGACTGATGGAAGAAAAGTTACTTCTTGGATGTGATGCCAGAAAAAGAATATGTGCTCTTTTATGACCACAGTTACTTAATGTTTTAAATGAGAAACAGGTCTTAAAATAACTTGCATGAAAGGTTTAGTAGGTAAACAGACTAAGGAAGAAAGACCAGCTATCGGCTGATTTGAATGGAGGCAGCTTCTTTGTAGTCAATGCACAACTAGTACAGGGGCTGGAGCTGTGGGCTCATTCTTCCATCTTGTTGGTTTTAGGCCAGTGAAATACTGGTGAGCTCCACGCAATGTTTCCCGAAGTGTGGTGATGTAAGAGAAAGGAGGCTCAGGCCCTGCTTGATGATAGACTAACTCTCCACTGATGTAATCATCTAACCAGAGCAAGAATGACTCACTCCATCCATAAATATCTTGGGGCCTGCTTCTGGTCACACTTAAATCTGTTCACACCAACCTCATCTCATTTGCTTGAATGGGCTTACTCCTGAGCTAGAATGATACATGGAAGAGAAAATCCAGGCCCTTAAAAATCAAATCATAATTAGTTTCTCTTAATAGCTGCTCTATTTAAAAAGTCAGATCTTACAAAAAAAAATATTAGAAAGCAAAAGAAGATGCTTTTAAGTACATTAGTTTTTTTCTTAACCCAGCAGTAGTAGACTTGGTGATGTATCATGCTTACAATATGTTTCTATTGGCATTCAGATTCCATGTTTTTATATTCCTTTTTCAGAAGTTATTTCATTAAAAGAAGACTAGAACTAACAAAATGTAACTACCATATTTTGAAAATGCTTATCCTGAAAAGGATACTTCTCCCTGCATCTTAAACCTGTTCAAGTTCAGAACTCTGGTTTCACCGTTTCATGCTCTCAAACATATTAAAAGATTTAATTCCCCGTCGGTTTGCACTTTCCTCGGTTTCTGTCTTCTACAAATATGGCTTGGCCAGGATGTTCTCGATGAAACAAAAATACTTTCGCTTTACTTTCTGTTCACCTCATCCTCGAGCAGGTGCCAGGCAATCTGCGGTAGCTGTTCTGCTACCTGAGAAATGTTCATATATAGAAACACCAGGCCAGCCCCTGTTGTCGCAGCGTGGAGAGCCAAAAATAGATGACATGAGAACATATTTCTTCCCATGGAGATTTCTGCAGCTACGTGAAGTCTTCAGATAAGCAGGTTTTAGTGTTAGAAAAGAATAGTGTTGGACTGAAGAATCTAGACATTTTTATAATATAAAAATAATCTCTATAATATATGTTTTATTAGATAGAGTTATTTGAATATTCCTCTTTCCGCCAGTGATAAAGAGCTGTGCCAACAACCGGTCCCCCATGTCAGATGTATGCTACTTCCTCCTATTAGCATGACTGAAAAGCCACAAAAAAGTAAATTGTTTACAAAAGCTGTATTCGTAACTTATTTAATTGCACAGCACTGGCTTGCTGCGTGATTCAAGACTATCCTGAAGGCCGAGTTGCACTAGACATCAAGTTGTGTTAGTGCCACTGGCATGGGGGAAGAGGGTATATTTTAAAGCTGAGGAATGATGACAAAAAGTATTACAGATGACACATCTGGAAAGGACTTCCTAGTTCAGCTAGCCCCAGCCTGCATGACATGAAAATATCTGTAGGCTAATCCCTTAGGTGTTTTCCCTCTCATTTCCTCTTAGACATCATCAAGTGACAGTGCCTGAAAAGCTTCCTGAGGCAGAGCATTGCCTAATCATCCTTGCTTGGAAGATATTTCCCTACCATCCAAGCTATATTTTTTCTTTTCCCAAATAAGTATAAGGGCAGGTGTCTTGCTGTGGAAGCTGAAAGAAATGTAATGGGGTAAGTAACTCCAAGTGGAGTAAAGTAGGTTTTTCAAAACTTGGTTTTTCTGGAATAATTTGTTTCCTCTCTGATCTTGGTGGTGTTACTTATGCTTTTCTTCACAATAAAGGGTCACACTTTGTTCTCTCGTGGTTTTTTTATTAAACCAAATTGCTCTTAAAGACACCAAGGCAATTGCCTCTTCAGTTAGGATCTAAATTTGCTAAGGTTTGATAGATATTTTATTTATAATAGACAGTGTCAGTGATGATAGAACAAGGGATTGGTTCTGCTTTAGCTTTTATGGCAGTGCTAATAAAGTCCTCTGGCTCCCAGATAACATCTAACAGGCCCTATACTGCAGTGCAAAATTATGGTTAAGACTCAGCTGGTGGTTACTGTCCAGTAAACGTTCGATATATTTTAGTAGGGTGTTAGTAGAAAGCTAACTGTAGTCACTGGTGATTTCTGCCATGGCCAGAAATCTGTCAAAGTAGATGCTCAGTGCAGATATTGTTGAAACGTTCTTGTCCCTGAAAATTCGAGTTCTGTGTAGATAGCTGAATCGTGATGATTTTACGGATGATAAGTTGTGGTGTGGACACAGATTTTCTTTTTTTTTTTTCTACAGAACACAAAGGCAGTCTAGGAATAGCCAAGTACAGAACTTTGTTATTTTGAGTGTTAAATGGATAGTAAAAAGCATATTTTTCTCCAGTTTTAAATAGCCTTTATCCTCTATATTTCTCAAAAACCCTTGCTTCATTTTCTTCTGTAATCAGGGAGACAACTACATCGATACACTATACAGAGCTGGAAAGCCACCTAAAAAGTGTATCTCTTTAATTTCTTTAGGTTCAGTTTGAGTTCTTCATAGAAGACCACTTATGTAATTTCAGTGAAACTTCTAATGTTCCCAAGAGAAGGTGAATTGGTGAGGGTTACCATTATGCTTCTCTTCAAACAATCTCTCCCAAAATATTAAGGAAGGAAACCCACAAAATTGCACTAAAATGTCAAAAAAACCACCTACGTAAAATGTTACTTTCTTGTGAAACTAAGCAGAACTGTAACTACCTTGGAATTCAGAGTAGTCCGTAGAGTTTTGTGATTTCTGGGGAGCAGGCTAGTCCAGTACAATTATCCTGTCTGACTGGAGCTCACAGAACAGTCCTCAGTAATTTTTCCTTCAGAGGGATTTATTCTTTGTGCATTAGTGAATGCAGTCAAACCCCACCGCGTATCACCAGAGGCCCCCATCTTTAAAGCTAGGTGCTGCTCCCCGAAAGCCAAAGGGAGTTTTGCCATCAACTTTGATGAAAGTAGGAACAAGCCCTTTATTTGCAACTTAAAGCAAGTAGGTTAGAATTATGAAGAATGATTATTTAAAATAGCAATGATGTAATATCAGTGTCAATTCCATTATTTTAACAGATGTAAATTTGCTCTGCTCTTGAACTCTGGTGAATTTTAATGGCAATATTAAAGAGATACTATTAAGACTACTTAAAAGAACTATTTGTAAAAAGTGTCTCCAGTTGGGGGGGGGGGGGGT
>VYZM01002469.1:628772-643754 GCA_013398915.1 Dromas ardeola | reverse complement strand
GGGAGTTTAAATTGCTTTTTTATTCAGTCTGCACAATTATTTATTTGAATGGGTTTGTATATTACAAATTAATATGTATTAGAAGCTGAAAAGATGACACAATAATTCCAGTAGACATTGGATATGGGAGAGCTTGCACTATTTAGACAAAGCAAATAGACTTCTTATCCAACCATATTTTAAGTAGTCTTCAGCATAGGGCAAATAAGGATTTTATGATATACATTATGGACAATGTAGATGAAGTAGTTGAAGATCAGCTGTCTAAATAACTTTAGGGTAAACTTACATACATTCCAAGGCAACTTCCATGTCAATAACTCCAGTGTTGTACCTGGCTGATGATGACTACTGTCACTTTCCTGGCAGTCAATGGGAATTAAGGATTTGGAGGTACTCTATAGGATCCAGTTCTAATTTTACATGCAATCTGCATTCCAATGGGACTTTGATGGGAGAGGCAGGTCAGCGTGGCCAGTCCTGGGAAGAAACATCTTAAAACTTATGTACAGGGCTGTTAACATCTGGTGTCTCCAGAAGCATATTTTCTGTAGGGAAAGTTTAGTTGTTTTAAAACCAATTCTAGGGTCACAGTCCAGAGCTCATAAAATTAAATGGAAGATTTAGAGCAGGCTGGCATTGTACAAACTAGGTTATCACAGGCCAAAAAAGAAGGTGCTGCCACTTGGGTTTTTTTGGAAGAGACTTGGAAGAGCAATAAAATATACTAGAAAATGAGACTGAAAACCAGGGAAAGCCAGATTCTAATAATTCAGTACTGTCATTTTTATTAAGGGCTCGACCTTTCTCCTGTTAAAATCAATGGCAGTCCTTCGTGATCTTTACCTCATCTAGAGCTACTGATTTTGTGTGCTAAGATTGTTTTCTGTTTATTTCTTGGAAACATGCAGAGCTCATCTTCATTAAGAAGTTCTGGGCACTGGCAACCACAGCCAAGAGTCCCAGCTACCCAGAAAGCTGGATATTTAGAATATCTAAGTATTACATATATCTACTGTATACGTAATTTAGTACTGGGTATAAAATTTACTTTGTTACTGTCTCAACCTGTAGGATGCCTCAGTTCCTCAAGATAAGTGGTGGCATAGGGGAAGGTGAAACAAGCCTGCAAAGTTGGGATCTGAACTGTTCTGAAGTTTAAAAAGGTTTTGGGCTGAGCTTTCACTTGGTTTGCTGTAGACCGTGTTCCTGTCCCGACGTCCAAATCTAGGAAATCATTTCATACTCCTAAGTAATTGTTTAATCTCAACTCCAATTAATCACCTTCATGGAGCAAATAGGCTGGTTTAGTGGTTAATGGCTAAAAAGGGTTTGAGACTATCAAATGAAAAGTAAAAATTTGTCATTTTTTACCTGATTAGGAAAAGTAAATATAAAGCGCCCGAGCGGAGCTGGACGCTGTGAATCATTTGACCTAGCAATTGTTTCTTCTAAGTATTTCTGAGTACAGTCTGAGAATGCATTCTTGGAAGTATTCAGTTTTGATCCCAGAAGAAATGTCTCTTTCCATTAGTTTTTATTTCTTCTTGCTGCAGACAAACCAGAATATTACAAAGGGCAAATCCATGAAACTTTCTCTAACTTTCCCTCAGGGGAGAAAGCAGGCTTTTTCGTCTTAAAATGACAGTCGTTCAGTTGTGCAAAAAATGCCTTTCATTTCTGTAAGAGCCACCACGTTGAAAAAATCTAAGCTGACCTGTTGTGGCAGGAGAGAAAGCGAGGGTGTATTTGACTGTAGCATGCTTGTGTAAACTCACATACAGCTAGATTTAGACATCACTGTGTATAAATAAGTCTCCATTGGCAGAGAGACCTTTTTTTTTCTTTAATGGAAGCACACCCTGACTCACATTTTTTGCTGTTATCTCTGGATATAGCAAGATTTACTATATTATGTGACAAACCACAGTGGTTGGCTGCTCAAAGCGCATCTCCTTGGCCACCGGGTCACCCTAGTTTTGACACAACTGGCCCAGAGCAGAGTGCTCGGTGCAGCCTGTTTGTAGCACAGTTGACCAAAGAAACTAGAGCTCAGCATAACGTTTTAAAGCAGAGCCAAATGCAGCCTAACAGGCAAGCTTGGAAGAGATCTCCTGCCAGAATTCAAACCCCTTTCTGCTGGTCTACTTGTAACTAACTGGTACACTCTACACAGTGCTCTTGAGATTAATAAATATATAATCCCATATCCCACAGTCCATTACCACAGTGTTTGAAACATTTCCCATTAACAAAACACAGTACATGCAGGTAAAAATATCAATGCATCTCATTAGAGAGGGAAAAAAAAATGGAAAATATGTATTATATTAAAGCCAAGTTTTGTGCTCTTGTGCAAAGTTTGAGGGGGGGAAAACTGTATTTCTCCAGGTGGCCTCAAGTGGAGGGAAGGATACGGTTTCTCGGCTACACTAGCAATTAGAGGGCAACACTATACCCAAGTTGTGGCCTCTAATCTAGGGCAAGGCATTCTTCATCTTCCTCTTCTATCAAAGCAGATTCAGCAACATGCCTAAGCACAAGCCTAACATCAAGCATATGAGTAATCCCAGTGACTCCGCTCTTGAAATCTTGGTCAAAAGAATCCTATCTTGTGTTTGCTTTTGTCAGCATTGCATAGGTTGTTTCAGGTTGCACAGCAACCCATGGAGTCCTGTGTTCTGATTTTCTTCAGCAATAATAAAGAACTGGTGTGTGACAAAGAGATGAAGGTGGAGCTAAAGTATGGGTGGATTGAACCCTTGGGAAAAATAATACGAGAAAACTGTATGTGATGAATACATACATTGCAGACCCATGACATGAAAAGCAAGCAGGCCAAACCACTCGAACCTTTGTGCAATAAAGTCTCTTCTGACCATTTTATAGTAATACTTGAGACTAAAATCAGTACTGCAGAATACTGTTGGTGGAAATGGAACACTGACATTATTAATTTCCATGAGCAGCTTGGTCAATCTCTAGGCCTCAATTGTTGACCCTTTGTTGAACCAGCTTATGTCTGGGCACAGAAAAGCAGATGTTCAGTTTGTGTACTGGGTCTGGAAGGGAGCTCAGTAGTTACTAGACACTCTGCCTGAAAGAGGAGATTCATATGGACTGAAGTCCTTTTATTCGTGTGAGTAGATAAACAGGTCTTATCTTCTCTTTCACTCCTTGGGTTGAAATAATCAAACCCATAATTCAGTGAGAGGGGTTTTTTTTTCAGGGAAGAAGCTCTATTTGGTATAGATTTGTAGAATTGTATACACCATTTCTTGGATAAATGCAAGGATCTAAAGGATCCTAACAGGTTTCCTCCCATGCTTTGGGGTACCTTAGGCAAAACCTGGTGTATCAGTTTCTACCTGGAATATTTCCTTTCACTGTTAATGTAGTGTTTCTGGAAAGTTCTATAAACTATGGAAAAAAAAAAAAATAGCCAAAGAAATTAGAAGCTTGGAATGGGAGGTCTGTTGGTTTTCTGCTCTCATAAATTGCCTGCAAAACACACGTGGCCCTTAAAGGGCCGTGCTGGGGGCAGAATTCCCCTGGCAGTGCAGCACCACATGTTTCTGTTAGCCCATGCACTCTGTGCAGCTGCACGATGTATCACATAACGCCGTCAACTGCGAGCACGCTAGCTTGCCATTCCAGTGGGGCCCCAAAAACTGTAAATAGAAATAGGCAAGAAAGCTCCAAGACACAGCACTCACTTCAGCCGACTGCCCAGGGCTCGTACTCAATGCATGAGACTTGACAGGTGGCCATGCCTGGCCCAAGGCACTTAGTTTGACCCAGGCTCTCGCCACGGTTGCGTACCCTGGTCTTGAGGCCAGAGCCTGGATGTTAGCCAGCTTGGCTACAAAGTCGCCGCGGCTTGGCTGGGGGCTGAGGAAGCGCTGTGGCCCACAGACCAAAGGCCACACTCCTTGTAGGGTGCTGATAATAATTGAGGCTTCAAATCCTCCTGCTGACAACAAACTGAAAAATCTTTCTGTGGGTAGAAGGAGCGCACAGTGTGTGTGCAGCTAAGATTTTACTGTTAGTCCAGTTAATTTTTTAACAGTCCGAATCCTTTAGTTGAGAGAAGACTTGATTATATAGTCAGAACTGTTGTACAATCCACACCTAACCTTCCCAGTACCTACCCTCTTTATGTGGTGTTCTGCTCACCCTACCCATGGAGTCATCCCACCATGAGATGATGTCCTGTCCCACATGATGTCCTGAAGCTCCTGCTGTGTTTCCACTTTGTTTGTCTTTCCCTGTCTCCTGGTAGCCCAGGTAATGCCTACCCAAAGGGATCTGAAACAGATGAGGGCACTTCTATAGAGCCAGCAGGGCCACCCAGTTTGGGGCGGGGGGTGGTGCGTGTGACCTTGAGTAACTCGTCTGTCAGGTCAGCGGGAGAGCATGAAGAAGCAATGTTGAACACTGTGCTGTGACAGTACAAGGGCAGTAATAATAAGGTGTTTTCCCCTGTCTGTCTGTTTGCCTCCATCCTTTCTCAAAATGAAACACTTCAGGAAGTTACATGTGAATCACTGCAACGTTGCCAGTAACAGTTGTCTCAGGCAGCCAGTAGTATCCCAAATCTTCATCCTGAACCATTGCTGGTGACTGCACGCTGCGCAGCACCATTCAAGATGTTCAAAGATTAGAAATGGCAAATGGTAGTGACTTACACTGTGCAGCTTTGAAGAGGACTTGCCCCAGTATTGCTGGGCAGCAGCAAGGAATACTGCAAAGAGGAAATCCTATATATCCATCATCTGCCCTGCAGGCAATAGGGTGCGCAGTTTTCTCTCTGGATGCTCCTGTTCACATCCAAGTGGGCAGGAGGTGGGTGGAATGCAGCTGAGAGCCGTCAGAGCCTTGGCTCTGCTCTCCTGAGCTGCTTGCAAGAGTAACTGGCCAGGTATGAGACAGGAGATAAATTAATTTACACCTCTCCAGTGCTATGGGAACATACCTTCTGTTGTGAAGCAAGAAGAGGAGGAGCTGTGCCGTGCTTGTCGGGGCTTCTGGCTGGCAGGATGGGAGCCAAGGGAAGGTTAGGTTAGATGCTGGCCTAAAAGGCACTACCTAGACATGCGCATCCTTTGTTTTCCCAAAGCTGGTGAGAATATATAATTATAGTTCGATCATTCACTGCTCAGTTATCTGACAAGTTTTTGTCTTATGAGAACGTATGTTCACAGATTTAAAACAAAAAAAAACAACTTGGGAGAACTATGGCATTTTACATATAAAACTGTTTTATTTTGTGTGAAATTTAACTGAAATGATCTTAATGACTTATGTAAAGTGAAATATTGGGTTTTCCTTTTTCTTTCTCTTTTAGCCCTGGTCTCACACAGGCATATTAATGATTATTTGTCAAAATCACACTGTTTGCTTACAAGGTACGAAGGCTTTTTAGACACTATAATGACAGCTTTTGATTCACTTGATAATATTTAGAATAAGCCATAAAAGCCAATCTCTGAACGAACAGACCGCTTTTATTGGCTTTTAGTGCTATTACTGCTATCATAAGTGGTAAATTGGCCTAATGCAAGTAATACTGCTGTGTCATACTGTAAAAACCGCTGCTTAGTTTTAGATTTTATTTATTTTTCATGAAAAATTTTGAAGGCATGGAGACTGTCCTATCCTTCTACGACCGTTGGTGATTCCCTCTGAGTGAGAGCTGGGGAAGCTTCTCCTGCTGTTTGGACTTCCCTTGCTTAGTGATTTCCATCTCTGATGGGACAGGGCTGACCATAAAGTTAGGGACCAAGCGTGTGAATATCTCCCTGAAGCCCGTAGGTTATTTATTTAAATCATAAGTAAACTAGAAAAAAAAAATGAAATCATTGCTTAGCTTTAAGCTGAAATGGACATATTTCAAATACTTTATGCTAGATTTTTTTTATGTCTTGTTTTATAATAGCAGCATTTTAAAAAATATTAAACATTTAAAATAGCTAAAGACGACAATACATTTGGTCACAACTTTGTCTAACCAGAATGACTACCAGGTGCCATAATTGCTTTTTCCTATGGCTCTTTTGACTTCTCCTGCCTCTCACCATCTCTTCTATTGTTTTGCCCACTCCTGGAATATAAGCATGGACTTCAGAGATTTTAAATTCCAGTAACATACAACATTTCTTTTTCCTGATTAAAAGAAAAAGATAAGTTTATCATAGAATTTTATTCATTTTTGCAATATTTATATACGAGGGAAATTGTTTAGAAGAAGCAAAGTGAAGAGGCTTACATTTACTTAAAGAGTTTCCATTCTTTTATCTTCCCCTTTGCCTACATGCTATCATACTGGGGCCTCTTCAGTCAGGAATACTGACTGATTTATCAGCCATGATGCAAGTTTATGACCAGCAGTCAATCTTAAAGCCACTAAATTTCACCTTGGTCTGTGTCAAATTGAGAACTATTATACATGTAATAGCATGGATTGCCCAGCATATTGGGCTGCTGTTAACCAACAAGAGAGAAGCTGTGATTTAGCTTAGTGTTGACTACTCTGGTATTCAATGAGTGCGCAGAGCAAGGGCAGCTCATGTGGTGGAAAGCTGAAAGAACAGCATCTGATAGAAGTGTGTTACACGGAGCAGCCCTACAAAATTGTAATTACCTGAGGATGCGCTCTGTTTTTCTAGGATTCTTCTCAACTTATTTCTAAGGTCTCTGTAGTAAGAGTGAGTGTCACGCAGAGAACCAGCATGAAGTGTGGGTTAACAGTGTGAAGTTAACCTCGAAGACCCCTTTTTCTGACTGTCAACACACAGAAGTCAGAAAACCTAGGAAGGCTAGAGATAGGGAATGCCAGTCTGAATTTAGCTTTAGTGATACATAATAAGAACATGTGGTTGGGGCTGCTTTATCTGAGAACCGACAGTAAGGCAACAAAGATGACAAATCATTCTTGTTTGGGGGTGTGGGGGAAGTGTATTGGGTAAGTTTAGCTAAACTTGAATATTCCAAAGCCAAATACAACTTCATTATGGTATACTATATGACCATTAAAAAATGAGTCTAATGACAGAGAAAAGCCTGTGTGAGTAATAATCACTGATTTTACTGAATGCATGCTTCAAATAATTATTTATTTTTAATATGCTGAGGGAACAGGAAGAATCATATTCCAACTTTAATTTTGGCATCCAAATATTTGTGGATATGTGATAGTATTTTGGCACATGTGTTAGCTGTCATGGGCATGTAAAAAACCATCAAATTCGGGGTGAAAAGGCTTTAACCCCTTTTTAAGATAACTTTTTTTTAATGAAGATCATACAGCAGAAAACTCTTCTCTGTAAATCTGATGTCTGATGAGCTTACTTCAGTAGGAAGATACTGATTTGACCTGTATGTTACTCTGAAGAACTCAAGTGATCTTATTTACCCAAAATTTACACCTCTGCCTTTAAATTACAGGTGCAGTGATATAGCAAAATACTGTTCCTATCTGCATCTTTGCTGCTGCAATAGCATTTTGCTTTCTTTTGAAATGGCATGTAGGCATATTTCAGCAAGAGGAACATCATTTGTGAGTAATCAGTTCTCCCATGTCTCAACACTATCATGGCGATGTTTGTGCTTTTCTGTAGAGCACAACAATGAGCGGTGCCTCTACTTCTGGAGCCTATTGACATATTCAGGAAGAAGTTTTTCTTCTTGCACGTATTTCTGTACTATGTATATTCATTTATATGTGAGAGAAGAAAACATTATCATGTTTAACTGCTGCAATCATAAGTACATTAAGTAGATGGATAATAAACAATCCATCTGAATTTATGATTAAGTTAATTGTGTTTTTCTAACATGTTTATTCAGATTAAAGACTGAAATTAGAATGAGACTATATAATCAGGAGACCCTAAAAGACTGTTTGACTCCTTTAAAATAAAAAATAATTTAGTTTAGGGGGATAACAAAGATCTCTGTAACACTTAAATGTGGCTTAGGTCGTAAAAAGGCCTTGTGCAGTTCTCTTCAAAGAGATGAATCTCCGACACAGTATGAGCTATAAAGAAACTCAGCTGACACTGAGGGCTTCGGCACCTAATTTTTGCCTATGCCCTTCTGCCCAGCGGGCACCAGAGCCCCAGATTCAACCTTCTGTGCAGCACATGCAGAGGATCGGGTAACTGGGAGAAACAAACTGATAGGAGAGGTGAGGAAACAAGAGGAATTAAAGTAGGAAAACTACTGGAAGGAATGGGGAGAAGGACCACCCCAATGTACTTATGGCTCCTCCGCTTACATTGGGCACCTCTGCCAGCCACCACTCCTAAGGCAGAGTGAGAGGAGATGCTCCAGTCCCTTGGCACCTATGCGAGTGAGATCCCTGCTGGTGAGAGCAGCTGGTGGATCAGGCATGGCCAAGGCTGAAATCCCTCTCTGCCTCCTCTCAGCATTGTGTTGAGGTTGCCTGTCAAAGGTTTTCTACATTTTCCTGGAGAGCTGAGTATTCTCCCTGGCAGGGACTAGAGCCAATCTCTTGCCCTTCATGCAGGTGTCCTACCTGATGGGCTATGGTGTCCTTTCCTCTCTTAAAGCAATGAGCCTTAAGTAGTCCATCCAGACATAGACACTTGGGAATCTCCAAATGACAATACTGCATAGAGTACCTGATAGCTGGGGACAAGAGTTTTCTTCTGCAAGGTGTGAATTTGAGTCCTCTCATACAACTGTGTGCTCTCAGCCCAGATCTGAAGTCCCAGAACTACTCACTAATCACTGAGTTGTTCTGATAAAGGGGTTTATGTCCAGTATTGTACTATTGAATGTTTAGAGCAGTCACTCTTAATGTCTAAGTATCTTTCATTTGGATTTAGTTCTAAATACGTATTTAAAAAATAGATAAAGAATTCATTTGAACCTCAATGAAAAATGGATATTTAAACTAATTCCACTTCTGTTCTTTCTCTAAACTTTTCCTGTAATATCTTTCATAAGCAATAGATAACCAGCATGCCCAGGATTTAGCCCATCTACTGCATTTTGTTTTGAGTACTTAGAAGCGGTTGTATTTTGGAGAATGACTGCAAATCCTCAGTGAGGAGGGATGCCTATTTTTTTCATAATCTAATTATCTTTAATCTAAATATTTCATTGAACCCTTCCAATACTAAGGATTTGGTTACGCCTCTACACGACTGTCAGTCTGGCTCTACGTATCAGTGTATAATCTCACAGGCCTATAAAACACCTTCTGAAAACTGGCACCAAACTGCTTACATCCACAATTATCCTGCCTTCAAGCTCCAGGTAAAAGTAAATCAGGCCTGCGTAGTGGTTGTTTTGATGGGATTTCTATCAAGGAATTAAGTTCTATAAATGAACTAAATGCTCATTAATAGGTTTGAAATGTCTGTTTTTCATAGCTTTTAAACGGCTAATACCCAATTATATTCAAGGTCTTACCGTCTGCCTCCAGAAGAAACTGGTAATAACCCTGAGGACATTTGCATTACTATTCCAGATTAGAAGGAACACAAATAATTAATTTTTTGAGCTTTCAGAAATGTATGGTAAATTTGACCAAAGAAACTGGTAGTGGGCTCCACTTCCACCTTGCAGAGAAGCAAACCATTCTGTGAAGGTGATACAGGTATTGGAATCTAAGGCCAACAACATCTGTAATAGGGAGCAGATGTACAATCAAACACTAAAAATTATGGAGGCTTCTGAAATACTTGCTGCTTTTATTAGTACTGAATTTTCTTTATAATCTAGATTACTTAATTCTGTATAGTATAGGCAACTTTCTGGCTTGTGTTGCCATAGAGGAGACCAATTTGGCATTTGACCCTTCCCTCCATGAGTTAAAGTGCTAAAAATGAGACATGCTTCTTCATTCCTCCTGCCTCGTTGATGCCATAAGATGATTACAGGTATCTGCCTTAAACATACTGGGACAAATAAAATTTTGTGAGCCAATGCAGCTCCATTGCTTTAACAGAATTACTCACCACTTTGATGCTGACCCTTAGGCTAAGATTTTCTGTGCACCTCAGTTTTCCATTGTGGTGGGTTGACCCTGGCTGGATGCCAGATGCCCACCAAAGCTGCCCTATCACTCAACTGGGCAGGGGAGAGAAAATAGAACAAAAGTCTCAAGATAAGGACAGGGTGATATCATTCACCAATTACTGTCATGGGTAAACCAGATTTGACCTGGGGAAAATGAATTTAATTTATTACTAATCAAATCAGAGTAGGATAATGAGAACTACAACAATCTTATAACACCTTCCCCTCAATCCTCCTTTCTTCTCGGGCTCAACTCCACTCCCGATTTCTCTACCACCTCCTCCCTCCTCAGTGCAGGGAGATGGGGAATAGGAATTGTGGTCAGTTCATCACACATTGTTTTTGCCACTCCTTCCTCCTCAGGGAGAGGACTCCTCACACTCTTCCCTTGCTCCAGTGTGGTGTCCCTCTCATGGGAGACAGTCCTCCCTGAACTTCTCCAATGTGAGTCCCTCCCATGGGCCGCAGTTCTTCATGAACTGCTCCAGCAGGGGATCCTTCCACAGGGTGAAGTACTTCAGGAACAGTATCCTCCAGTGTGGGCTCCTCTCCACAGGGCCACAGGTCTTGCCAGCAGTCTGCCCCAGTGTGGGCTTTCCACAGGGGCACAGCCTCCTTCAGGCATCCACCTCTTCTGGTGTGGGGTTGTCCATGGGCTACAGGTGGACATCTGCTCCACCATTAACCTTCATGGGCTACAGGGGGATAATCTGTCACACCATGGTCTTCACCATGGGCTGCAGGGCAATCTCTGCTCCAGCACCTGGAGCACCTCCTCCCCGTCCTTCACTGACCTCTGCAGAGCTGTTACTCCCACATGTTCTCACTCCTCTCTCTGGCTGCAATTGTGCAGGGTTGTGGTTTTTTTTTTTCCCTTTCTTAAATGTGTTGTCCTGGAGGTGCTACCACCATTGCTGATGGGCTCAACCTTGGCCAGTCTTGGAGCCAGCTGGCATTGGCACTGTTAGACACAGGGGAAGCTTCTAGTAGCCTCTCACAGAAGACACCCTTGTAACCCACCCGACCTGCCCCACCCCCCCACACACACTACCAGAACCTTGCCATGCAAACCCAATGCAGCGATCTTAAGTAGGAAGTGCTATGGAGACCCTTGGATACTTGGATTCTGCTCTAACAGGTATATTGCTGAGAAATTCAACAACTAATGAGTGCCTATATTGTTATTCCATGTTTTGCTTTACTGACACAACTAAGGACAAAATCCTGAATATTTTGCCCAAGTACAGCAAAGAACAGAATTGCTCTGGATAATTTCCAGGGGGTGAATGAAACAACATCTTCAGGTCTTCCCCAGCATTGGCAGTTAAATGAAATATACTTTTCCTTTGGAACAAATTTACTTAAGGCAATAAAACCTAAATAAACCTTCACTTATAATTTTACAGTCAATATCCAGCATAGGAGTGTGACTTTAAATTTAACCCTACCACGCAGAGAAGTACCACTGTCTTTACACTGCATTCATTCCACTTCTGTGGCAGTATTCAAAGTCTTACATCTCCAAGGACCTTCCAGTTCAAAGATCAAGGACCACTCAGTTTATAAAACTACAATTAGGAGTGGTGAGCTGGGACCATTGCAGATTTCATATACTCCCTCTCCATTGGAAGAGAGTCTTTAAATCTGCTGTTTTACAACTTAAAGGAAGGGTTGTCTTGATTAATTCGTTTGGTCATAGTCCTGAAGCTGACAAGGCATCTTCCAGGAATTTAAGCCCCCTGGGATCCTTGTCATCAGTTTTTAAATGTGCTTTTTTTTGTGTTCTTATCTGGAAACAGTCTGCTTGGATTACAGCATTCATCTTATAAGCATTTGGCATTTTCTGTTGCATGAAACTGAGAGGTATTTCTTTGCTATCAGTCTTCTATAAAGCTTTTCAATCCAATGACTTAATTCAGGCTGGAAGAAAGAGAGTGAAAAAAGCTTCTGGACCCAAGTCAGGAAAATTCAGGAAACAAGTGTCCAAGCGTGTATGTAAAATTGCATTCACTGACTTGTGAGTTTTTAGAAAGGAATTCTAAACATGTTATTTAGCTCCCTAAACACAAGAATGTGTATCAGATCAGAACACTCTGCTGAGAATAATCTCCCTGAAACCAAAGTACAAGCCTTGTAATGGTTACTCCAGATCCTGTAAACCAGGTAAAAAGCTGGAAGGTTATGAAAGAACTGGGAAATTCCCCAAGTGTCTCCAGGACGACTCTCATTCTGCAAAATCAGTCTTGTGGTGGTGTGTCTTCCCTGCTTTATTACTTCTTGTAAAAGTCTCTTAAAGCCCCTGGGTAACCAGGGAGCGGGACGTGCTGGGGAAAAGACATTTCTGAGTGCTGAGATAAAGGGAAGTTTTGCTATTATGCCCAGGAATATAACCCTGGGACCAGGCTGTGGGATGTTTTGGTGTGGTGCAGTTAGGAATAGTCTGCTCCTCTACTGGATTTCTGGGATGTACCACGAAGAACTGTGGCACAATCTCACCCAATGAGATTACTTCTGGAATAAAGCATTATTTGAGTAATGTGAATAATGTCACTGCAGCCAGGTCTATGATATGAGTAAATCTCCCTTTTCATATGAACTATAGTCCTTGGAGGGGTGAAATATAATCCTGAACAGAGGCTCTATTTACCACTTAAGCCCTATTTTATGGTTTAAGTGCTGACCTTGTACTGACCCTCAGTACAGGGCTGAATTTCACCCTACAGCGAAAATCTGCTGGCTAGAGCAGCCGATTAAAGAAATTGGGGCTAGACTTTTTACTATTTGCAAGACAATGAAAACAGCCTTATTTTAGACAAAAATGTTTCTGATTTATGAGAATTTTAGTGCAGAAAGGGGCTATTTTGGAGAAAGTCTTGAGATTAGCATTTCAGTTATATTTTTGGCAGGAGAGCAAGGAAGCCATTTCATTAACTTTTCACTGGAAGTTATATATGGAGGGCATTTGTGTACACAGCTGGGCAGCATAAAACAGGAGGGCTTTGTGTGAAAATATCCTGAAATGAAATTTCATTTCTGTCCAACTTAGATCTGCGTTCCTGGGCTGCTGTGGCCAGTTTGGGGTGAAACCGTCGGAGGGCAGTATTAGGCCCTCACACATTTTCCCTTGCATTTGCAATGGATGCAGAAATAGTGAACAGACCACTGCTGGCCCCTGTGCAAAATCAGTGTCACCTTTTACAGCTTTATGTCAGTCAGATAAGCTCCTGCCTGCTCCCATGTATCCATATGGCTGTAATCATCAAGTGATACCAAGAGATTAAATGTTTGTAAGGAACTCCGAAAGCCACATGCTGAGGCTGGTGTGAATTTAGCTCTGCTTTGACCTCCCTTCCCACCAGATGGCTGCTAATCTGGCACTAAATCACCACCGTGGTGGAAAAAGCCCTGGTCCATGTGGAAGAGGCAGGTCTGTGGTCATGGCTGTGCTGTGCAAGGTGGGAGCATCCCTGAGTCAGCCCCTGGGAGTGTTTCTCATCCTTGGGTACTGCCTTTCTAAAGGCATGTCTTCTGTGGCTTTCCAGATTTCCTCTAACAACCGTGCTTGATTAGGAGCCCACAGAGATGTCTCTTGCTTGGGGTGTGATGGTCTGCTTGCTGAACATCTTGTGGGTGCGTGAAACAGATGAGCACACAGGCCCATGCAGAGGACACTTCTTTAATACTGCCTCCAAGTTACATTTGTTGTTCTTTACTTATACATGCATATTCATATTTTAAACACTTTTTCATTTTGTGCATGTCAGGGCAAAATGTGTGTAAGTGGGGATAACGCGTGTGCTGAGGATTCCTACTTTAGTTTTTCAGGGTAGAAATGTAGATAACTCTGCAGATATTTCTTTGCAAATGAGTCCATGTTTCACTCTGCCCTGATGTCTTCTAGGTGTTGGCATGGGGAACTCTCCATCTTCATCCAAAACTGCCTCCCATCTCCAACAACGAGCTCTTCCCCATGGGAATAAGCAAGCAGGGATAATTGCCTCTACTCCTACACAAAAGAGGAGTCATTGACTGGCTTTATTCTTATGTCCCAGGATTTCCTGAGTTGGTTCTCACCAGTTGCTAAGGGTCAGACAAGCAGAAAAAGAGGCCAACAACCGCCTTTTCTCAGTGCTCATTTGTACCGATTCTGGTTGATTTGCATGTGATGGTCTGATGTGTACCCTACAAACACAGGTTTTCTCATCTGTTGTGTGATCTTTAGAAATAATAGTCCTGAGGAACCTGCCTTACTATCAGAAAAGATTGCTGGTATAAATTCTTCACGCTGAGGCATCGTGGCATCGGACTGTGATCACTTCACCATCCTCATTTGCACTCGCAACCCAGGGAGGATCTTATGTTGTCCAATTCACACTTAAGTGCTCAGTACCTTAGGAGGTACAGAGATGTTTTAGGACTTCCTTAAAGTCTAGCAAACCTAGAGCATGCATTTGCCAGTCTGCTTCTCTGTTTACATTTGTATTATTATTTCATTATAGCTCTACCACCTGCTAGGTGCTGGGGAGAACCTCAGGCCCTTCACCAAAAAAAGACTTGTAGGGTAAGCAAGAAATAAAAGGAGAGGGCAAATGTGCCAGTGTCCACTTTAAAAATACAGTCTAGGACCGTGATCGTGTAGGTGTTTCTCTCCAAGGCTGTGCTGGCTTGTGCAGTATTATTATTTTTTTCCATGTCATCTTTGATTCCCATCAGCCCTCTGGTGCACTCGTGGCAGGGGTGCAGGAGCACGGCAGTGGGTGTAAATGACTTGCTGAGAGGTAGAGGCGTGAGTAGGACCATTTATGCTCTCTGCTGATACAATAAGATACAATCCTATATGCATAGCCTGATGTTTTTCTATAATACTTTTCACAAGGCCGGTTTGGTTTCTCTTTTGCTTTGTGGAAGAAGTTTTTCCTCAGAATGCGGCTT
>VYZM01002469.1:606836-628739 GCA_013398915.1 Dromas ardeola | reverse complement strand
CTTTTAGAAGCTTAAAGACAGAAGCCAAAATTTCTTCTTCCAAAACAAGTAGAAGATAAATAATTGGCAGCCAGGTTAAAATCCTCCTCCACCCTTCCCTGATTAAACAGCTTCTAATGCTGAAAGTCAACAAAAAAAGTAATTGGTACCTTATTTTGATGTTGACCCACTGCACTACCAGTCCACAAGTTATTACTTTGCAAAGCATTAGGAAAAAAAAAGAAGACTAGGAAAGATACTAAAGCCACAGCTTAGTCTATATTTTTTGTTTATTTTTGATACTATGTGGTTCGTGATTGTTTCTTTTAGAAGGAACAAATAATCAATACAAAACCATGAATAAAAATAACTTTTCTTTAAAACTGGATGCTAAAAGAACATATAGTCTTCTTACTGTGCCTGATGGAAACAGTACAAGCCTGTTCTCCACAATTCATTGTTTATTGGAATGCCTGAAATCTATACATGAGGTATTTTTAAAACATTTAAACATAGAAGTTAAGCTTCTGCTCCAGGCAATTTGGTTCATCATATTCTAAAAACCCACTGTGTACCACGGAAGCGCTTAAAGCAATGAAACATTAACAAAATTTTTAAAAAGCAAACTTCAATATCAGATAATATAATGTCCATATTATCTCAAGGAAAATTTCCTTTCCTTATGAGACACATTTCAGCTATTTATTGACTCAGCTGCTGTACAAGACCTTCAAGGCCCAATTCTACTCTGTGGCACTTCAGAGAGAAGAGGTGCCGATAGACAGTGTTTGGCTCTTTCTGAGAGAGATTAGCTCCTCCAAGTACAAAACAATCAAAACATTACTAATGATCTAGAAACTCTGGATGGTGTCTCTCCTTAGGAAGTGGAAAACATTGTGGATTAGCATGACTGAAGTCAAATGAACTCAGGAAGGTATGGGTGTGAGAGATGCCACCGGGTTACTGGAGTAGGTCTGGACCAGAGGATAAATAGCTGTATGGGACTCTGAGGGCCCGTGCCATCAGTCTTGTCCTGCTCAGAGGCATGGACCGGTTAAAGTCCCCTGTACCTTTTGTAAAGCTGCAAGTCTCTTGTGCTCTACTCTATTCTGGAATACATACGCAATTCAGTTACCTGTTAGCTGTTTACAAACTGAAGTGCAATGCTGTCTTGTAGGATCAGACCCAGCTCTCGCTCAGCTCTATCGCTCTCTGCGATGCTCAAACTGCAAATCTTCTGCTTGCTGAGTTTTTACTGAAGTTAGCTGATGCTTTGCAAGCAGAAGGGTTTGGGTGACCGGCCAAACAGAGCCTGCATGTTGGTTAGTCAGCTCCGCTCAAGCGTGCTGTTTTCACTCTTCAGAAGTGCTGCATAAACCATGAGGACTGCGAGGCAGAGACATTCATTTAGGCCTACTTCATTGCAACCCCTCTTGCAGCTAAACGATCTGACCTACAATTAATTACATGAGCTTAAAATAGTGATGCACATTTTACAGATGACATAATAGTGGCTATAAATGAGCCTTTTCCTCAATACCCCCGTAGCTAATGTTTTCAAAATATGAGGTCACTTGTTGAGTCTTCCCAAAATACTTTTGTGAGGATTAGAATATAACTGTTCTCATTAAAAAACATAATTTGGACCTAACCACAGATATTTAATTTGTATCACGTGCATCTTGGAAGTGTCTGCTTTGAGACTTTATTTAATTCACGTTCTTGTGTGTTTATGAAATAAAGTAACTCCGCTATGATCAACAAGCATACGTAAAGATGTAATAAGCTATGTAATAACTTGGCAAATCAATTTTTCCAGCAAAAAAATATCCTAAGATCCTTCCTCCTTTATGAGTACAGGCAAGTGCGATAAGAAAATCTTTACAATTGTATGTCTGCCTTCTAAATAGTTTAACTAATAGAAAGTACTATTTGAAATACCAGTGTTTGACACAAGTTATTTACTTAACACCTGCCATTTTTCAGACTTTAAAACTGGAAAGGTCTCCTATACTTATTTTTTATAACTTCTCTGTTTCTGAGAGTTTATATTTCATAAACCGCTGACGGACTGATACTACTTTATTCTAAGATAACACACTGCCAAATCCAAAGACTCAGGATTGATCTTTACTCGTGTTGGTGTAAACCAAACAAATATTAATCCAATTCAGCAATAGTGTGAGTTAATAAAAACTCTTCATCAGAACTAAGATGATGGTCCATACTTCTCAATGGCTTGTAGTTTGTGTCAAAACTTCCCCAGGAATGCAAGGATATTAGAAAAAAATGAGCTTTCAGGTTACTTTAAAATTTGGTAATCTAGGCCTTTCTGTAAGCAAATGTACATGCACGTTTCGTGGAAGTCAAGCTATGGAATTCATGTGGTAGAAATTCCTGGCCATATACATTTACTGGCTTTACATAAGCCTGTAAAGTATTCTTATGCCTTTTTCTTCAAAAAATAATTTTTAATAATTGAGAAATATCTCTGAACACAAACCAGTAACTAGTAACTCAGCAATGTGACTTACCTTTCTTCAGCCAAGAAATATTTTGCTTGTCATGTTCAAAACTTTCTGCTCGTTTGATTTTTACCTTGTCCGTCTCGGCTTCTGACATCTGCGGGGGAGAAAAGAATTTTGGGATGTCAAGTTCTTTTCAAGAAAGTTTCTGACAAAGAAATACGTTCTCTGTTTAGGTTCCTGTTATAATAAGTTGTGATTACTTATACAGACACATTTTTTTCTGCAGATTATTGATACTAGGTAATACCTCAGTCGTTAAATTTATGTTCTGTTCCTAAATGCTTTATCAATATTACATAGTTGCTGTTTGTAGATGGATTCTTTTGTAATGTAACTATAAATTACATTACGAAACGAATGAGTGATATGCTCATAGCATGCTGGTAATAGATGTAAATATAACATACAGAATAGACACGATCAGGCTAAAAAGGAGGCATCCAGTCTGCCTGTTTATTGTGGTTCAAAGTTGCTGTAAAGACTGCTGTCAGAGAGGTATAATTTTGTAAACAATGATAAATATTTATAAAGGCAAGGTGAACAACATGTATAAAAAAAAATAAAATCTTTAATGCTGCTTGCAACAATTTATTTGCTGTAATGCGAAGAATCAGATGCAAGTTACAGTACCTGAGGGTATTATGTATACAGTAGCTATCAGCCCGTACACCGTGGTTTACTTCCATTGCCTGCTAGGAATAAGATTAGGCTGTCCGGGCTTCTTCTCTAACTGCTTTCTATTTTCCCTGAATCCAGTTAGCTAAAGCATTTCTCTATTTTTACCTGTATCTTTCCAACCGGGGGTGAAAGCAGCAGGGTTCAGACGCCGAGGAGGAGTGCTTTCGGCCGAATCCCTCGCTGTGTGTTGATGTCCAGCATTCCCATACACTGACAAAACCGAAAGGATGAGCAGTGCACTCTCTGCCTGCCTGCTGTGTGGTGCTACATTTGTCTTGCTGCCAGAATCAGACAACTTATTGCTGAGGGTTGGTTTTTTTTTTTTTTTCCTTTCTTTTTCCCCTTTTTGTTTGCATGCACTTCTAGAGCTGGGGAGAGTAGGGAAGGAGGGGGGTAATCAGCATCCCAGCACTAGTAGAGTGATAAAAAAAAAAAAATATCAAAAGCTTTGGAAAAAAATGAAAAATTGGTTTGGAAAGGTTATTATTGCAGTTCATAACCCAGTGAATCTGCAAGGGGAGGAAGAAAATAAAAAGGGAACCAGGAAATTAATAGTGACAAATCAGATAAATGTGTCAATGTTTTGGCTAAATGTAAGTTAAAATACTGAAGGATGTAGAAATTAAACCCTAAAAGTCTATTTACAGAAAGAAAAGGTCTAATGCCGTGGTGAGCTGAGTGCTGTGACTCTCCCGAGCTCAGGAGGGTGAAATCCATCCTTACAGAGGAGGGCAGGTCTGCAGAGATGAATGGTTGTCACCTCCACTGCAACAAGGCTGAGTGGTCTCTAGTGGGGACAGCCCTTGTGCTGGGTGGGCTTGGTGGTCAGAGCGCAGAGGACAGGGTGACAGTCTGAACCGCCCCCTACCTTGAAGGCACTAGAAATTTAAGGTTTTTATTTGGCTTTAAAAAGTCTCTTGCCATAGTTACCAGCAATATTGCTCTAAGATTAGCAGGAGTAGAGCCAAGACCAAAGAAAACAAGATTTTAGGGTGCTTAGATGTCGCATCTTCCTTTTTCTACAGGACAAAAAGAAAGTGTCGCTTTGCATCCCAGAACTGAATTTTGAAAGTGGCTGCAGAGCACATTCAGAATTACTCAGTTATCTTACCTTTTAGGCAATATTTACAAAATTTCAAGCAGCATTTGTCACCAGATACTATAATCCAAGATCCCAGTGCTTAAGTGTGGCCAATAAATAATAACATATTCCCTTTGTTATGACAATTATCTTCCTCTACTCTCCCATCACATGTCATTCTCACAAGAAAAAAAAATGTTTTCTTTCTTTTTTGTAAATCTCTTGTGCCAACATGACTGAGATTCTTCTACCATCTTTAGCTAATTTTGAATTGCATGGTAAGTGCCTACTTACATCTCCAAATTGCAATGATTAGTCTTGCATGGTTTGAAAACCTATTTTAAGCAGGGTACTTTGGGAATAATTGCAACCACAGGGGGGAAACATCTAGGGCTAATATTTTAAGATCTTTGTTCCATTCCCCTTGGATGCAGCTTTGAGAATCGTGTATTTTCAATTGCAGTTCCCTTCTTTCTCCCAGAAACCCTTACCTATTTTTTCCATGTTGTTGCACATGCAATGCTTTAAATTTATCAGTGGTGCTGATTCTTCAGCTGGATTTGTCAGAGCAGGCTATAGAGCTCCTGGTGGGTCCTCATAAAATCAGCTGGGCTCCACACACACCAGCCTAGACCTATCTGATTGCAACTTGGACCTGATGCTACTGTGCACTACAGAGGCACTGTTTAAAATGAAGATATGTGGTGTTTCCGAAACAAACTAAAGAGAAAATTCTTTCTCTCTAGTTCATTCATCACCCCCTCCCTGTTTTTCTAGAGATTTTGTCAAAATCCTCATGTCTCGCAAAGAAAGTAAAACAGACAAGAAAAGCCCCTCCAAAACCACAGCCCTGAAAGCTGCTGTTGCTTGAAATTACGGCCCCTGAAGTCTTGTCCTTAAGGGTTTTTTTTCCGAGCAGGAGCTAGGAGTGAGTCCAGACTCGGTCTCCAGGAGTGCAAGAAACCAGCATCGCTGACAGCCCATTGCTAAATGCATCCCCCAAGCCATGACAATACCAATTTGACGAAACCAAGCAAACACAAAGCTGGCTTTGTATCTGTGCTCCCACAAAGGTAATGCAGACTTCTGAGATGATCTCTTCATCTGCTGTTCTCAGCTGAGATGCCCTGTAGGACCCCTCTGTGTGTTGGTAGCATGCAAATCTGCAGAAGTTACCTAACCTGAACATCAGGAAATCACCCACCATCAAGTTAAGAAAATATTAAATGAGTTTCCTGTTCAGGGTATTCTCCATTGCTGACATTCGATTAATGGTCCTAATGTTTTCGATCCAGGAACATTAAATGTAACCTTTCTTAATCTTGATCAACTTCAGTTTTCTACTGAGACGTTGTTTCTGTGTGCTATTTTTTTTGCCTCATTTAATTAAGGTATTTTGGATAAATGCATCAATAATTCTGTTTCCTAATCAATCTTGAAGTAGTTAAAGGAAAGGCAGGCTTGCCATGCATCCTCGGTGATGCCAGGCTTTGCAAATGAGGAAAAAAACATTACGAGAGAAGGTCATTAAAATATTGAGTAAACTTATTTCTATTAAAGCTGTAATTGAATTTTTAAAGCCATGGCCCATTTTAAACACCAAACTTCAGTTTATGGTTTGATAATTCATTTCACTTTTATTTTATAGGTTTTATTTTATAGCTATTAAATAGCTATGGGCCATCACTTGTTCCTTTTCCTTCCAGATTGTGAAATAGGGCATTTATATGGAGGATAAAAAAAATATAAAATCATAATGCCAAAATAGATGTGATATCAATCGGTTGCCAGATAAATGTACTGTATCAAGTGCTTGTTGAGATTTGAGAGTATATTTTTCTGGTCTGCTCAACTGGGAGCGCATTCAAGTCTTTGCAGAGTTGGAGAATAGGAAACTTTAATAGGTTGTAATAAACATCAAAGCAGAGGAAAAAACCTCATTGTTGGTCCTAGCAAGCATCAAAACTGTCAAGGTTTCTTTGTGTGCTTAATGTTAAGTCGGGAGGCCAGAATCAGGTCCTGTCCTGAGACTAAGGGAGGATGTGTAGCCGCAGCCAGGAGAGTTTTTGGTAACGTCTATGGGTACAGCATTTATCACATTCTATTTTACTACCTGAAGTGACTTTTTACTTGAGGATATGAACTGTGTGCCCAGAAGTTGCATTTTCCAGTGTGAATTTTCCACAGCACAGCATTAGATTAAGCAGTTGTTTCTTTCTTGCACTATCCAAGTAAAATTTAGCCGCTTGTCCACTGGCAAGTGGCGCTCTGTAGCTTTGGAATACCCTGCACTGCAGTAAATGTGGTTTAAAAAAAAAAAGAAAAGTATGATGAAACTATGCCTTTGCTCCCTTTTGCACCCTGGGGTGATCATTTCCAATAATAAAGTGAGTATAATGTGATGTGCCCTGTCAAAGTTAAGGAATCTCTTCTTGATCATGCATCTGTAGGTAGAATATTAAGTTGTGGGAACACGATATACAGCCAAATTATCCTGGTGATTACATGTAAAATGCATGGTTTTTTAGCCGAACCATCATGTCCTGCGAGTGCTTCAAATGCAAAACAGCCTGTTTATAGAGACCACCTCAAACTGGCACTGACAAATGATCTATATGCTGCGGAGGCTCTAAGCGGTACAAAGACAGTAGGATTTTACTCCCCATCTCTCTGCCTCATAGACACTCTAGATAATTTTTCAATAACTCGGTGTCCTGCAAGGGGAGACATGGGGCTTTATTTTACTTTTCCACTCCGTGACACCGTAGGTCAGTGAACGTCTGGGAATATGCTTAGACTGGAGGATGGAATAAAAGCTGGAAAAGGATTGCAAAGGTGGGTTAGCATAGAGGTCACTAATAACGTAGAGGAAGCACAAACCAGTAAGATTAAGAATGTTCCGTATTTCCACTGAACAGTAAAGAAAAGAGAAAGACTCATGTCTTTCATCTTCCAAGAGGGCGAGAGGGAGGTTACTTGGTGTCTGTGCTAAAAGGTATGAAGGGCAAGTGTGAAATAAAGTTGACAGGATGATAGCGTGGTGCTGGGGTGGGGAAGGCAGAAAGAACCAGCTTCCAACCCTGGAGCCACGAAAACCCTGTCCGGGCTGGGGAAGGGTCTCTGAAAGCAGCAGTACGCTTTGGCCATTTTCCCTCCTACCAGCAGCAAACTCTTAAAGGCCCCAATCAAAACCAAAGCCCACAGTCTATAATTGTTTTACAGTAAAACGTGAGCTATGTGTGCCTTCGTATAGTCTGGCTTTAAGCAGAAAATCCTCCTGTGCTGTTTAATGTTTTGCCCATCATGGGCCAAGTTCTCCATTACCTCTGCATGTGCTGTCTTTATCGATGTTTCCACATTGCCCTGGCACTTCGGTGGGTGTGTTTGGGTGGAAAGTGCCTTAAACCCAAGAGCTTTTAAAAAACCGAATATATAGTGTGCTATGGGACAATTGGCCCATAGGTTTGATGCATTTGGAAAAGTGGGTGAAACAGGTCCCTCAGGTGGACCCCTCTGGGCCGAGGGACACCTCCTACAGGAGACCTTTCCAGACGAATATTTGAAATCCTCTTGGGTATTACAGCAAAAATTGTGAAAGACTCGATGAGATTGTAAATAAATAGAATGGATGTAATTGCTCCATATCGCAGTGTGTACTGGTTTAAGGGAGACAGGAGTGTGACCATCGCGTGGAGGGGATGTATCCTTTGGCAGATAGGTGTAACCAACAGTAGTTACAGGACTTTTGTGGGAGCATACAGGAGTTTGTGTAACAGGTGTAAAAAATGAAGATTGTATCTTTATTGCAACAGTTCATTACTACTGTCTAGAAACTGCCTGCCTCAGATTATTGCAAGGCCCCTAGTTGAATATTTTTACAAGAATTTTAAGGAATCTCAGGAGACCATTTACTCCTTGTTTAGCTCAATGCAGGATTGACTTTCTGTGTGTCTCCTTGCCAATACTCAGACAACCTGTTCTTGCAGTCCCACGAAGACATCTAGGTACATGCCCTTTCCAGGCAGCCTACTCCAGGGCTTTTCTGTCCTGATAACAAATACAAAACCTTTTCTTGATGTCTAACCAAACTCCTTCTTTGCTTCAGATTCAACCCATTACCTCTTGTCCTTTTCTGTTCTGCCTGTGCAATGCTGAGTTTCCTGTCCGTTGCGACAATCCTTTCAGCAGATAAAGGAGCGTTATCACACCTTCCCTCAGCTTTTTTCCACACACTCATTAGCCTTATGATCTTCGTTGAGCTTCATCTTCCTAGTCACATGGTGTCCAAAAGTGGTCATGTTCCACCTAAGACTTTGTGCAGATGGGATAGAGCAGTGCGGTTACTGGCATGTTTTACAAGTTTTCTTCCTGTTTATACATCCCAGTACGATGTTTGTCTTTTTCATGACACCATGAAATTGTTGACTTATGTTTGGTTTATAATCCATCCTGTTCCCCAGATTCTGTTCTGCAGTGTAGCAATGTAATCAGTTGGTTTGGTGTTTGGTTTTGTTTTGTTTTGTTTTTATACAATTGATTATTCCCACCTAAGATTAGGATTGTGCAGCTGTGCTTCCTGAACTTCATCTCAAACTTCTCCATACTGTCTCCCTGGTTTATGAAGACTGTTTTGAACTCTTGTCCTGTCCTCTAAAGTGCTTGTTAGCCCTGACCTGTTGTGGGCGGGCTGTTAGAAGTTTGCAGAATTCCTGTGAAATCACTTGCCTCTACTATACAGCCATTTGGAGTAGGTCAGAAACGAAGATTTACATTTCCCAAACTGCACTTTCATGGATGGCACGTGCGGCCCCGCAGTTTGTTCCCTTGCAGGAATCCATGAATACCTTTAATCTCTGGCTCTTCGTGGTTTGATGAACAACAGACGCAGCTTCTCGAGTACCAGTTGACTCATCTGTGTGCATAAGTACAAACGTGTAGCCATTGAGAAATATCACGCATATTTTCAGCAAGTGCAGAATGCATACTGGGATTGCTGACAGCCAGATCACTGTTTTTAACATTATTCGCAAGCCAGGTAGGCGCAACAGTGACTTACTACATCTTCCATCATATGTAAAAAGCCAGTAGCAAGTATTTTTTAATGAAGAGGAATCTGAGCACTTATGGACTCCTTTGCTGACCAGCAAAGCTTGACAGCACCTCCCTAAACAGTACTATCCCAGACAAGATGTCAGTGAAAGCATCGCACTTTTTAAGCAGGGAGAAGACTGACTTAAGTGTTTTCCCTTTGTGCTTTCAAGTAAGCTGCTTCCCAACAGTGGTTGAAATGTGGTCTCCTTCTCGGAGGTGATGAGTACAGCTGAGAAGGAGGGGTTTTATCTAAATTACTCTTATAAGAAAAGGACCAAATTAGATCTCTGCCTTATTTTCAGGAAGATGTCAAGGGAACTTGTAGCTGCCTTTGAATTCAGCACTACTATTTCTCAGCTAACTGTTACTGAAATGAGTTTCTTGTTGTTTTGTTACGTTTGTTTGCCTTTGTTTAAATCCTTATCAGGACAGAGAGAAAGCAGCAGTAGAGAGAAAACACCAATTGTGTGAATTCTTATGTAGGGTCTCCCTGGGGTGCAAGAAACCTCAGGTCAAGCTCCTGAATGATCACGCTAGTTTCTAGATGGAGTCAAACAGGACTAACAGGAGAGATTAAGAACTTGTTCTAAAGGAACCGATAGGTTGGTGGTTATGGGAGTTACTTGGGATCTTTCTTGCTAATGCTTCTATGAGATGCTTTGTAAAGGACTGTGATTTGGACTAGTGAAAGAAGAAAAATTGTGAAATCTTAAAGTTTTGTGGAAGAGGAAATATGTTTCTTGCCTGAGCACGTACAACTGCAACCGAAGTCAATATGAGCTCTGGGAGTTCAGCACCCTGAAAATGAGGCCTGATGTCTAAATGAAATTGAACTTCAAAAAGAAAAGTAGTTTTCTGGCCCTTTTGGAGCCAAAACAAAAAAGTATTTATTCTATTTGATCAGCTATTCACAAATGATGCCTTTGTATCTTTAAAATAACTACAAACCACATTTAAAACTGGAAGCTCTCATCTTTGATGTTATCTGCAGATAAGATAGAGCTTTGAAGCGCTAACAGAGACTAATTGGAACAGAATACCAATACAACCAAAAATTAATGGAAAACACAAGGACTGTTTGGAGCGCTATCACTCTAAACTGGGACCATTTCTTTTCAAATGCTATAGAATTTCAGGAAAAAAGTGTAGTTCTCTGGAGTGTAGATGAAAGAGGAGAATTGTCTGATTCAATGTAGCATGATACTTCAAAAACAATCATAGGGTTTAAAGTTATTTGTATGCATTCATTGTATTTTTAAGTATCAAATTCTTTCAAATGTGTAGCAGGCTGGCGGAGGGTGAGGAAGGTGTGTCACAGGTGAAATAGTATCACATTCATATTTTTATTTGAAACAGGCTTTTTTTTTTCCTATTTTGTTTTGAAGACAGCATTTCTTTCCATCCTGAGCTTGAAAAGAATTTGTCAAAGTTGCTGGAAGGGAAGGGAAAAAAATAGTCGTGCTATATATAGAAAGCATGCAGATGAGAATAGAGCAAAATTATACCTGCAATCAACCCTAGACCTGAACATAGATAATAAATTGTCATCAGTCCTAACAGTATGCAAGTGATACAAAGGAGACTAAAATTTGCCCTGGAGTTTCAGTTCATCTCTCATATGCCAAGCCTGCTCTGATGTTCTATGAGGTTTGGTTGGGTCATGGTGAGACAAACTGGGGAGGCGCAAGAGAAGAGTGGAAATGTGCTTTGGAGTTATTCTGGGGAATGACTTGCCCTGGTGCAAGGTCAGGCAGTGCTTTGGATGTGCCGCTTTGTGCTCTGGGCAACCTCAGACCCGAAGCTGGGATGATCCTTTTCAAGTTTGCTAAGGCAGTGGAAGTGAAGTACATGTATGTTTGTGTGCTTGCTCATAGTAGCATCTGAAGGCAGTGCGCTCTCTAGATCTGTCCAAGAAACCCACTTGATATTAAAAGAAAACTATTCAGATTGCTTAGCCAAGTACCCTGATATTAAGCAATGCCAGAACTGAGGTTGCTCAGGCAACCTTATTTCTACTCCCTCATTCATTAACATACTAGGTGATCACATAACTGAAGGTACTAATTTTTAGTTCAGACTGTATCTTGGGATTAGACAAGGATTTGTGCAAGATGGCTTGTCCTACCACGAAAAGCCCAGGGACAGGGTTTCAGAGAGTTTTTCAAATACTGTGCATGCTTTGCTGAAAATGCGAGGAGCAGGAGGTACGTGTCTATTCTGAACAATCTGTCAAATGTGAGTGTAATCTCTTCTGAAGAGAACTGCTCGTCTGTGAGGTCCCAGCATGCAGACCCTGTGCCTTCTTGGGACAACACTTCACCCTCTGCTGTCTCACCCTCGCAAGGGTTACCCGGGCAGCCCGGCCTCTGTACCTATGGTCCCACGTACCCCTTTCTTTAGCTGTGGTTCTCACCTTGAGCAGCATCTCTCTGACCTGATGGATATTCACTGACTTCTGGGGAGCCATCATCTCTTTAACCTTGTTTAGTTGTAAAAGACCACCTATCCTTGTCAAAATTGCAATCAAAAACATCGTTGATGTCATTGCCTAAAACGTTTCAAACCACTCACAGTGGCTGTTCTGTTTTCTCAACTGCTTTTCTAACTAAATAGTCATTAGTTCTTGGCTAATCCAATAGTTGACTGTATTTTCAAATATTACCTAGGTTGTAAAACGTAAGATTACTGTATCTTTGCAAAGGTATCCTTCTCCTGCGCAGTTTGCACAAAAAGCACTCTTATTCAACTATGCTTAGTTTTTGTCTTGAAAGCAGAAGATGCCTTTTATCTGTAACATTGAAAAATAGTACAGTATCAGCAGCTTTGTTTTAATGCCTTTTGCTTTTTCTTCTTGAGAACCTGGAATTTTGCAATCCTGTTAAGTGCTTGTTTTCTCCAATAAATATTCTGCACTGTTGCTATATTTCAGTTGTTAGGTTTCTCAGGGGATAAAGGCAGTAAAGAAAGAAAATGAATAAATAAACAGCTCAAAGTCTTGAGTGTCCAAAAACATTGCAGTATCTTGATTTGAATAATCGAAAGTTGAGACACTTATTTGGGTACATTTCATCGCATTGAAAGCTTTGCATGCAAATCTAAAGGCTGCCATTCCCTCCAGTTCCTTTGAACATTTTCATTGGCGTTCTTTTTCTGTTTTGTCTGCTTCAAGAGAAGGACAAGTCTACATGTTATGTACAAATAAAGATAATAATTCTTGTATTTAGTGTAAAAAAGATGGCCCACAGAATAGAATGGGGGGGAGATTATCTCTCCAGGTTTTTGCAATGTCTGGGTACAATCCCTTGATTTTCTTCTTTTGTTTTACTGCAGGAATATGAGAAATATCTACCTTTGTTTGATGTAGATCTTTTCCAGAATATTTTAAGCTGCATTTTTCTTAGTCTTATCTGGAAATACTGAAAATAATTAATCTAATTAAAAACAGCAACAAGACCCCTGCTCCCAGTACTTTATTGGGAAGTTGAATTTAGGGGAGGCTTAATGCAGTCATCCCAAACGAGAGCACTTTAGTGGACTTCTGTTTCTAATTAAACTCCACACAAAGCCAAGGGTCATCAGAGTCTGACTTCTCTCAACACCTGAGAATGCCAGGAGGGTTCGTTCAAATTATGTCTTTGGTCCAGATCTGTTTCTTTCTGTGTCTGATCACAAAACCAAGGAAAACATCACAGGCAAACTTGAAGAATGAGGGGGAGAACCTCATTCCT
This sequence comes from Dromas ardeola, assembly GCA_013398915.1. Classification (NCBI taxonomy): domain Eukaryota; kingdom Metazoa; phylum Chordata; class Aves; order Charadriiformes; family Dromadidae; genus Dromas; species Dromas ardeola. The sequence continues at coordinate 615,654 of VYZM01002469.1, read as the reverse complement.
ACCATCCAGCGAAGCCTTGGTTCTTCATGCAAGCTGCTCTCCATAGCCTCCCTCTGCCCAATCCTTTAGTTCACACCCCCCATTCCCTTTAGTTTGTACCATGATCTAAAACCCTGCTGACACAAAATACCCTGAACAAACCCAGGAGCGCTTCTAAATGTCCTCAGATACACCTGTATCTCCAGGTCTGTCCCAAATACCTGGAAAAGAAACGCAAACTCATGGGTTGGACAGGGCGGTGACATGAACGGAGGAAGCCAGCTGGGTCTGGGGCTGCGCCGTGCGTCAGCGGGGAGCCTGACGCGGCCCTTGGAGATGATGCTGAGTGACATGAGTACATTGCGATGGGGCCTCCAAAGGCTCTCATTGCCTGGCCCAGCTTGTTCGACAGTACTTAATTTTTAACATGTGGAAATTTCTGAAATATGCGTCTTAGAATATCTGCTTAGCTTGCCTAGAAAGCTTTAATAATTAATGGAAATTCAGAGTTGAGGTATAGTAATGATTTATATGAGGAGCTGTCTTTACAAAATCTGCTCTCAAAGCTTTCTGGAGTATTACTCTTAGTGTCTAATTAACTTCCGAAGAGTGATACCGCTCCTTTTGCTACACTGATTGATCAAGGGCTTAACTGCAAGTCATATTTTCCAAGTGATTCCCCAGTGTCGTCTCAGCTCTTATGAGTTCCTGCTGAGGAACAGAACTGTCTTGGACATCAAGAACTACTTTCAAGTTTTCAGATATAGTATCTTAGACGTCAGGGTGTTCCTGTTGCTGTTTAGCCCACATAGCCATAGCATAGAAATTTCTAGTCTTTAGATATGACTTTGCATGGTGTGACCTAAATGTTTTTCTTTACCCCAGTAACGAGTCTTCTGGGCACATCTTTTGGAGCATGTTTCTTTCGCTCTTTGGAATTCACAGTCTCTAAGATACTCTAATATACTAAATTACACTAAAAATTCAAGTAACTAATAATGATTTAGAGCTAAGATGTGGTATTGCAAGTACCAGCTACCAGCTAAGGACTTTGAAAATACAGGGTCATTTCCTTGTTCTGCCATTTGCATGGTGAGTGATCTGGGTAAATCACTGTATTTTCCCCATCTGTAAAAGAGACAGTGATCATATGTTGGGATGCAGCTAGGGAAAAAATTAATCTACAGGACTGTTATAATTAGCGCCGTATCTGTTTTCAGGCTGTTGGGCATTTTATGTGTTTAAAGCTGTGTGAAAGTGAAAAGAGAAGATGATGGGACACTGAACAGGAGAAGGGAAGGTTTCATGTACCTCAGGGCTTGTTCTTACTGCCACTAAATTTTGGCTGTTGCAAGTAATACAAAGTCCTAGAGAGCCACGTCCACAGGAAATGAAGTGCAGCACAGCTCTTTCAGACTCACTCTCTTTTGAAGAACACAGCAGTCCATTCCCAGAATAATTTTTAGGGTTACCAGAGGATGCTGGTCAAAAATGCCCATTTTCTCAGTATTTAATTCTCCATTTTAGACCTGTTTGTCCCATCACTTCCCTGTTCCTTGCTTGTAATCTCAATGGATCTCTTAGTTTTTGGGACAAGTTGCCTTCTTATAAGTAACCAATGCATTTTATAAATATTTTCTCACCCATAGCTACATTTCCATTTGGCAGTTCATCGTTAGTGGGTGAAGCGGACCTTTAAGAGAGGCGGTCCTTCACAAGCAGCGCAGTTCTTCTTGGGCTGCAGACAGACTGTCCTGACCCCAGGAGATCATCCTACCACTCACACCTTTCTTCAAATATATATTGGGTTCTAAAATCTGCTATTGTTTTAATCAGTTCCCTCCCCATTTACGGTGGTGAAGGAGTCTTCTCCAGCCAGGCTGCTCTTACACCAGGACCGGCTGTGCTGTGTATTCCCAGGATATTTTTTCATCCTTTCCACAGGGGCATTGCCTTCACCTTGCACCTAAGGGCTTTGCGGTGATGGCACTGGCTTTGCAGGCTCTGTTCAGGCTCATCTATGACTGACAGCTACCAGCTTGAGAGTATCTACTTCTTTAGGATCCAAATATTCCTCTGACAGGATTAATGGCCCCACCTTTTAAGAAATTAGCTATATCTCCATTTCCTCTTTCCATCCAAACAGCATTTCTGATACTAATAACATCAGCCAGAGCAAAAGAGGAGATAAAAGCACTGGTGGCAGAGTTCCACGTGTGAAGGAAGGTGTCATAAAGTCTTGGAGGGCTCATCCAATGTTTGTACCAAAATTAATAACTGGCTTTGCCATTTAAATCAGCCTGCGACCCTAATGTATTTATCCTGAAACTTTATCAGGAAAAAGCTAGTCTGAGAGTCCTGTGTCGGAACTTCTTAGGGTACTCAGTTTCTGTGGAGCTAGAATGAAGATATTTAGTGTATCTCCACAAGTTAGAAGCAGAGGCTGTTAACTAAATTCAGGCACTTTGGGTTTTTTTTTTTCTTTCTTTTTTGTATGGAGTTATGTTGCTGAATGTTCAGCTCATTCTGTTCAGGTATGAGTGAGTTCGGGGGCTGCTTTGACAAATGCCGTATGCCGGATTTCCCAAAGGAGAGCTACACAGGGACAGATGCACATGTTAGTCTAGTATTTCTTCCAAGATGAAGCATTAAGACTTGATGCAAATTACATTAGAGCTATCCTACGATCATGCTTCAACTAAATTCTTACCTACTTTATCAACAGGAGAGAATAGAGGGAAAGTATCTAAAGAAGAAATAAGGATCTTCCCCAAAGAGTTGTCTTATTGAAAAAAACTTAAAAATACGTAATTTTGATGTCTGAGTATCAATTAGTGCTTCATCCTCCTATTTGTACTATTATTTACAGAAAGAAGCAGTTCGTCACTATAAAAAATGTGGTAGGTACAGGTGAAACAGAAATGTAATTCATTCCAGGTAAGAATGCTTTGTCCAAATATGAAAATGTAAGGATGGGGTTGTGTAACGTTCTATGTTGGCCTAGTACTATCCTTGTGGAAGGATACAACTAAGGTTAGCTTTTTTGCAGGTTTTGTAAAGCCAACCTCTTGTGAAAGTCTTGCCCAAAATCAGTTACAGAAATATTGCCATGTGCTCAGAGAATTATAGTTGTTTCTTATATGCAATATCTTAACAGTATTGGAAGAATCCTTTTAAATGTCTGTGTCCTAAACCAAAAGTTTCTAAAATCTGGCACTTCAGCTCTCCAAATAGGCACCAGTTCGATATTTCACTGTTACTGCTTCTGGTGGTGCCTCCAACCTCTGAGTTACTACTGATGAAACATTTGTGCACCCCTGTGAAAAATAAGTGTTTGCTGGGTAACAGTAAATATTAGCTCATGTAAGAAAGTAGTCTCTTGATACAGATACCTGTATGTCCTGGTACAGGTGCCTTGTTTATCAGCCTCCCTCCCTCCTTGTGGTATAGCATAGAACTGCCTTGGCTTATAAACAAAAAAGGTGGGAGGAAAACCCTTACAAATCCAGGCATACAGTTGTCTTGGTGCAAATGAATAATTTTGAAATGTTCACGCTCCTATTACAGTAATTTTAATAACAGAAATGCATTGCCCATTAAATGTGTGCAGCTCTTTAGAGGAGAAGGGCTGCAGACAGCAACATTTAAATTATGGGGCTTCTCCAGGGTGAAGCTACAGAAGAGCTGATCAGTAAAGCAAGAAATCGCTGCTCTAGTCTGTGTAAGGGAAAGAGGTAATAGGGATGCTGCTACCTGAGGAAAAGGGCAAGTCCTCTTGCAGATAAGGGAAGAGACAGCTGTAAGGGGAGAAAACCATGTAAGGAAAGATTAGAGTTTTTTAAAAAGTGGAAAATTATTTAACATTGAAGTTGTATCTCAAACCAGTCCTGTCTATCCCAAGACCACTGCACGTTTGTAACCTCAACTTTGCGGACCACGCTGTTTCTCTTAGATAACAAGGATATGCAGATAGTAAGAGGCACAAAAATAAATTAGAAAAGGATTGCTTTAATGCTTCTAATAATGTATTTGGACATGATTATCATAATGAATCTTGTAAAAGGAATTCACTGTTTCCCCTTTTATATGATGTATTTCTGACCTTAACCCACTTGATATGCGATTCCTATTCAGCGAAGGTGCCCATAATAGAGGGGCAAGAAGGATGATCAGAGTTCAAACAATAGGGTAAGAAATGCAGAGTAGTGGGAAAAAGCTTCCATTTTCCCATAAGCTGGGGCATAGAAGATACTGCAGCCTCAGCTCCACAGTATCTTATGAACAAACAAATTATGCATGAGTTTGCTCAGGGGACTACTCAGCTACTCAACAATAATGGGTAATTGCCCTCACAAACTTATCCTCATATCACTCATACACACCAACACTTATACTGAAAAGAAAAGACGCGAAGAACAAATTTCAATATAAACCACATTATTATTATGAAAATGACACATTTCCATTTAACCCTTCTCTAACAAAAAGAACTCACTGCATTTCAGAGAAAATGGGGCTAGGAAATTTTAAATGTTAGTCTCAGTATTTTCCCTTGGAAGGCATACTCAAGATTGTTTTACTTGGCACATTCTGTACTCTTCATTGTAGCAAAGGCTTGCGGGTATCTAATGACACAATCACAGAATGCCATAGAAATTTGGAACAAAATCCCCATCCTCGATACAATTCAGCAGATTCACGCCATATGGAAATCCTGCTGTTTAATGTAACACCATTAAAAGCCACATATTGCTAAATTCATCTCTCAAAGATTTTTGCAAAAGTTGCAGGAACAATATTATTTCTGAGTTTTTAACCTTTATTCAGCCTCCAGCATTCTTAAGAGTCAAATGCTTGTTTCATAACTGGAAATCCAACTACTTCATATGCTGGTGATATTTTGATTTCTCAAACATACGTAGTAATATAATGCTCTTGCCTCCTTCATAAAGAACTAGTAAGTTACAACTCCATCAATAACTGGGAAAGAGGTGAACCATAGCTAGAGCTCAGTGTCCTAAAATATGATAGATTAATTTTAATTTATTCTATACATCTTCACCCTAAGCATCTTATTCATTCCTTTTGTTTTCCATATACTCTCAGTTCTAGGTTGTAACTTCCCTGGGCCTAAGATTGTGTGTTAACATTTTGAATTGCGAAACTCTTTGGTATTTCTGGAGTGCAAATGAAATCATTGATAAAGCTATTTGCTACACAGCTACTCATGTGCATTTTTAGTTCATCACTTTAGGAAAATATTCTACTGAAGGCAGTTGTTAAGGACATGCAATACGAATAGAGAGAAGGAGGTTCTGGCTGGTTTACCAAAGCTTCACCCAGCCTTTTTAACCCCATCTGCGTAGATCCCAGCACTCCTTACTGGACTGCTCGTAGGTGCAAGGATTTCCCAGCTTCATTGGCTTGCAAGAATTGCATCAGAAAGGATACAGGAAGTTATAAAGAATCCCCTTGTTGCAGTGTGTTTCCCCAAAATCCTGCTGAAGTCTGAAGCAATGATTCTACCCAGTGTGAGAGTATGTGACTAATACCACCACAGAGAGACACCATGAAAATGGAGTGTGCATGCTGTTTGCTGTGCTAAAAGGAGTATCTTTAAACTAAGAAGTGCTTTACGTAAGATCTATGTAAGACCTTAGAGGAACCTGAGAAGAGTCCTACGTGATCTGTAAGCTACCTTTTCAATGCGAACCTATTTTCAGATTTATCAATTTTCTTTTCCATGTCTAAAGCTGGGGTAGGGATTAGCATGAGAGTCGAGGTCAGCATCTCCAGGTGTGTTGAGCCCTCCTGAACACGTAGTGATCACAGGTTTCTAGAGAAGGGCCAACACCTTTCTGAAAATATTGTTCAGGAAGGATTCAAAATCTCTTCCAAGTCAGCAAGAATAATGGCAGGTGACTCAGACCCTGAGAGGTGTTGCAGAGAATTCTATTGTTTGCATAACTGTGTCAGGGGAGAGCGATATGAGTTGGGGCCAACACCTCCAAGAGTTTAGAGAGGAGGAGTGAATGGACCTAAACTGTGAGGGGAGGGGAAACACAGGTAGCTGTTTGTCTTTTGGTTGCAAATTCATGGTTTACAAGAATATTGACCCTGATCTAGGTGGCCAAACTTATTCTGGTAAATTTTCAGAAGTTGCTTTACACAGCTGTTGGCAGCCTTGTAAGTCCGGAGTTTCAGTTCTAGAGTTGCAACAAGAAAATTACTCTCTCTCGCTTTGTCAATATGATCAAAGTGGGCTTTACATCTCATTGAGGAAAACTAGCATAGCAGCAAACAGTCATAAAGGAAAGAATAGCTCTTTTAATAAGATCAGCACACTCTGAGTAACAAATTACCTGGATGAGAGAAGCACCAGTCCTAGAAACCTTCACAGATTCTGGCTGGTGCACTTCTAGCAAGTCACAATGTGTCTCTGTAGCAGGACCCAGTGAAGCTGCATTTGAGGGTTGAGATGACATTTGTATGTCCTTAATATATTTATAACTTAGGGCAGAGTACCTGTGTGTATGGCTCACATTTTTTTCCTAGTAGATATGCAGAGATTTAAGCAGGTGAAAATGTGTCCACAAAGGACCATAAAGAAGAAAAGGAGTTATAAGGTAATGCAGCAAGAGCACTGATGCATGGTTATTGAAAGTAAAAATGGTTAACATGTGGAAAGAGGTATATAAATGACTGCAAGCCACTTTTTCAAATGTCTTTCCCTGTTGCTCTTAGCAATATCACTGAATATGATCAAATCATTTTTCCACTCCTTTGCCACAGTAACTTTTGCGAGTTAACAGCCATCTTTAAAAGAGGGCATGGGGTCCACAACAGATAATGCACGTTCTGTTGTGTGATTCTCAAATGCTGTTAGGGCTCTTCATGGGGGAGTTTAAAACCCCTCACAACTGGCTTGCCTTTGCACCCACTGGTGTCAGTGGTTAAGTGTCCTGGGGGCTGTGCACAGGCCCCCGGGTCTGCTTATGTGGGGGCTGCAGGATGAGATAGGTTTAGTAGCACCCAGTGTGCATCAGTTCCCCATGTGTAAGCCTTGGTATAGTTTTAATTTATTTTTAAGAACACAAAGATACATGATTTAAATATTGTGAAATCCTGTATATATTTTGGCTCAGTCAGTCATATGCCTGTTTACTCACAGATTCCCCAAAATCTGCATTTCCTCAGGCATTCGTGTCTTTCAGATTCTTTATGCTGCTTTTTCTGCCTCAGTTATTTGTTAACACCATGCTGCCTGCTTTTCCTTACACCAAGTGGAATATGGCCTTTTTTGTTAGCCTTGGTTTTAGCTTGTGTGGTCAAGGGATCACCACTTGGCTCCCTACAACAGGGAGGCCAACAGCAGGTACTGCCAAGGTGGGAAACACCTTTTGGCTCTGCCTGCCTCCATCTGCCTCTGTGGAGATAAAAAAAAAAGAAACCTAATTGTGAGCAACATCATAACCCCATGATAAACCCCATGATTCCAAGCACAAATACAGGCTGGGTGGAGAATGGATTGAGAGCAGCCCTGAGGAGAAGGACTCGGAGGATGTTGGTTGATGAGAAGCTCAACATGAGCCGGCAATGTGCACTGGTAGCCCAGAAAGCCACCCGCATCCTGGGCTGCATCAAAAGAAGCGGGGCCAGGAGGCTGAGGGAGGTGATTCTACCCCTCAACTTTGCTCTGGTGAGACCCCACCTGGAGTACTGTGTCCAGATCTGGGGCCCCCAACATAAGAAGGACATGGACCCGTTGGAGTGGGTCCAGGGGAGGGCCATGAAGACGATCAGAGGGCTGGAGCCCCTCTGCTATGAGGACAGGCTGAGAGAGTTGGGGTTGTTCAGCCTGGAGAAGGGAAGGCTCTGGGGAGACTTGTGGTCTTTCAGTACCTAAAGGGCGCCTACAGGGAAGATGGGGTGGGACTCTTGATCAGGGAGTGTTGCGATAGGACGAGGGGTAACAGTTTTAAACTGAAATAGGGTAAATTTAGTTTAGATATTAGGAAGAAATTCTTTACTCTGAGGGTGTCGAGCCTCTGGCCCAGGTTGCCCAGAGAAGCTGTGGCTGCCCCATCCCTGGAGGGGTGCAAGGCCAGGTTGGACGGGGCTTTGAACAACCCGGTCTAGGGGGAGGTGTCCCTGCCCAGGGCAGGGGGGTTGGAACTAGATGGTTTTTAAGGTCCCTTCTAACCCAAACCATTCTGTGATTTTATGAGGAATGGCACATGAGCCCTGGTAGCTGGTTACGGCTGAGCAATGTAGGCTTGTGTCCTCCCAAGCCAGGAGCAGGGTCAGAGCTTTCCCACATCCTGGACAAAAATGTGTTTAAACTTAAAAGGGGATTGTGAAACATCTTCCTCCTTGGTGTAGCCTTTGTGTAGGACAGCCTTATGCTACTGAATACTGGAAGGGCTGGATTTTGCATTGTGTTTTGCTTGGAAGTACCAGATGAGGAGCACAGGTAGATTGCTGAAGGATTGGGTTTCCCTCCTAAGGGGTGGGCACCCTCCTCCATACCTGGCTCTCAGCCTCTCCGCACCACGCTTTCCTCACTGCAAAGTGGGCAAGCCTCTTCCTTGCTCTCCAAACGTACCATCCCAGGGGCAGGGCTGTGTGCCTGTGCTGCACCCCATGTAATGGGATTCCGCTTTGGGTTGAAACATCTTGACATTAATACATAAAAACAAATTAAAAAGGTTTGAACACTTTTGGTTCCCTGGAAAAGGTGGACTGCAGGAAAAAAACACACCTGCAGCCTTCAGTAAATGTGGTCTTTCCTGTCATTGAGCAATCTGTCATTGAATTCCCCTTTCCTTCTCTTACCAGA